>JABCMJ010059137.1:0-11042 GCA_014822125.1 Arbutus unedo
CAACCAAATAGAACTCTCATACTTTCTCCAATCAAAAGGAGCGTCTCAGCACCTCTCAATGACAACTCACCATTTATTGAACAATTTCATTTTTTTCAACACATACATTTCTAATCTCTTGCAACTATGATTGTGCCGATTTCAAACAATCTTGAACCCTTTAATTTCAGGCTTTCATACATTTAACACGGTTTTCGTACACATTATCTGTTACTATCCTTCAATTCGTTTGTTTATTATATTTAATATAGCTTCGTAGTTTATGGATGTAATTTTATCAAAAAATTATCATAGTTACTGAATGTTGATTGTATAAATAGAGATTCAACATAAATTTTTCATATTTTATAACAATTTATGGTAAATTTGTCACAATGGAATTGTTGTGGGTTTGATATTAGACAAATATCATCGCCACTAATCTTTATCTTTTGCAACAATCTTTTGCAGCAACTGCTAAATAAGTTATGATAGTCACAACTTAACTTATCATATTGAATATGGTTTATGATAAATTTCTCACTAATTAGAGTATATTAATTTGATTTATGATATATTTAACATAAATTCATTGTATTTGAAACAAATTTATGATAAATTTGTTATGATTGATTGCATGAATATGAGTTTCACTAAAAATTATCACAAGTTATTTATACATTTGGTGTATTTGTTTTACTTATTGTGATAAAATTGCTCATTGTGGTAGATTTAGTTAATATGGTAAAATATATATAATTATAAGTTTTTTAAAATATATGACGAAAAGATAACCTTCTAAAATAATTATGATTACGTTTCTCTAGACAATATGACTAAGAGTTAAAACCCCAAATTATTTTTATCTATCGGTTGATCAAGTAAACATAAGTTTATAAACATTCACAAATTGAGATTTGGGTTAGAATGAAATTAAGTTAGCCTCTAGCAAAACACTCAGCACTAAATTAGTGCCGACCGAGGTTAGATTTTCAGTAGACACTCTGACGATCAAGTTAGCCTCTAGCAAGAGTAAAAGCAACTTGATAGTAGTTCTAGCACGAGTGTGTACGTACCTGAAGTGGGAGTGCCTAGGAATATTTATAGTGTAGGGGACCAACTGCCTGCCGTAGGTTTCGGTCGAGAATGTAGCGTCGTGATTCGGAGACCACAAAGGTGCCGCCACGTGTTGCACATCTGTGTGGATCGGGTGGGCACGCCTGCATGTACTCTTGAAAAGCAGAGAGCACGTTGTCACGTGCCGATGCCGAACATAGAGAATTGAGAGTTTTCGTCGAGGGACAAGAGGCAATATTTGAATGCTTAGCCGAATGATGATGCCGAGTGTCATTTAGGACAACTAGATCTGTTCATTGAAGACAAGCTTCCGGCTCTTGGGCTGAGCTTACATCCCTCCCCAAAAGGAACGAGCTGAAGATGATCGTGGGCCGAAGGCCCACTGTTGTATATCCCAGCCTACTACAATAACCTCTCAATCCTAATGTTTAGAATGGACTGAAAAGAGGGATTGATCAACGTACGACCGGAATCTAATATCGAGACTGGCTATTGCCGAGACATCATGATCCATGCGGACCATCACCCTCGGAGATCTTGCCACGCATCATTTGATCTAACAAATGAGAACGAGACACTTCGTTTCACGCGTATGGCGCTTTTATACATTTAAAGTTGAAGCTCTAAACTCATAAATCTCTTTTATATTTTCTTATATTGGACTGATTAGATAATAAAATCTTAAATTATTTGATATGAAAATCATACTTGATAAAAAATTCTGACTTACAAAAAGTTTATTTAATATCAAAATACTTTTGATGAATATGTGTTCCAAAGTTGAAGGCAATTGGAAGCAAAAAACATTCAAATTTAGGACCCGTGAGTCGAACGAACGATGTTTATTTTGTTCTTTTTAACTTTGTACGACTCTACAAATTTAAAAATTATGTATTTGTTCACATATAAGTAGATGAACGTTCAATTATGAACAATAAAATTTAATTAATATATGTACGTTCTGAAATAGAATTCTTTCTCAACCAGTAGCATAACAATGAATTTGTCTTGAATAATTAAGAAAAAGTGCATGTGCTTTTCCATTAAAATGATACTAGTAATAATACGTGTTATGCACGAGACTTACAAAATTAAATTATAAATATATTATCATGCTAACTTACATCTCTTTTAAAATTTTAGAAATAATTTTATACTGCTATCATGCAATATAAAATATGTAATTTTCATATTATGTTCAAGTTAGAATATCTTCAATTCTTATCATAATATAACGTATAAAATTAAGATCTGAAAGACTAAACCTATTCAATCAAGAATTCAATTTAATGTCTAAAAAATAAACTAAAATATCAAAATTCAATAAATGTGATAGTTTGGAATTAAAAATAATTTTTAAAATAAATATTTAATTACTAATCACTTTACCCATCATGTTACCGTAAAAGTTTTAATATATTTTTAAATTTACTGACAAAAAAATAAATTTTATACAAAATAAATGAGCTAATACTATCAACAATAGGTGATACTTACTCGCTAGATATACTTTAATTAAAAAAAATAACCTACATGACAACCAAGTTAAGAATCTTATTAAGTTTTATTTAAGAATTCAAAATATGAGTTTTTGATATGTTGTTGCGTACAAATTTACATATTATATTACGCGGAACACGAAAGCTTACGAAGACAACAAAAATTAAAACAGAAGACTTTACTAAATGAAAGTAAATATTAACCTAATACTTACTTAAGTTAAAAATATATAAAATTGTTAAAAATCACCACCATTTTGAAATATTAAAATTTATATTCTTAAACAATGCTTTAGAATTTACGAAATTTATAATTCAAAAGAGATTGGTGAAGAGTATATTAAGTTATCTATTTACAAATTGCAATCACGTTGGTCCATATTTAAATTACTTATTGAGTTTTTAAATTGGTGAATTTTTTTTATCTTCTTATTGATTTCAAATTATATCCTAATTTATATAATTTAAAATTTTAACGATTAGACAAGCACTTCATGAAAATATAGTTTTGTTTGTTGAAATATTTAACATAATCGTATTGAGATTAGATTGGCTAATAAATATTGGTAATATGGGATAGGAAAATCTTATCATGGTAAATTTAAGTTTTTGAAATCAAACAAAAAGTTAGAAATGGAGTATTTCAATTCATCATCCAAGATTTGACCTATCCCATAAATCATAGAACTAGCAACAAAACCTTTACTATCCACGGGTCAATAAGTATATATGTGATTAAAATAAAATTATAAAATACATATACTTGTATAATTCATATTATTTAAACATACAGCGCAGTCATTATATAAATTAAATATCATAAAAATAAATATAATATAATATATCCGTGCAAAATTATTGAGAGGACAAAAAGATGAAATAAAGAGAGAACTAATCAGCGTACAAATAGTGAAGTGATAAAAAAAATTATCGTTCATCTGTAATGCACTTGTAAACAATTTATTTTGATAAGTATGAAATTCATAAATCATGTTGATAAAAAGAAAAGAAAGAAAAAAATGACAAGTAAATAAATATATGTAATTTGAAATAATTGTTTTTCAAAATTTTTGAAATCATATATAATGCAACATTATGATTATTACATTTATAGAATAGATTTTTTGCTATATTTTTTAAAATTATATTGACAGATGCATGTTTCTACCTCAAGTTTTCTTTCAAAAGATTTTACGAAGAACGGAAAATCCTAACTCTACGAGTCCACCGAGCTCTAAATTTTTTCCTCCGAGTTTTGGAAACACAATCCATCTTCGGATATCTACCAAGCACCACGGAAATGTAAGAAACCGTGAAAGAATCAAGTAACAGAGCAAGATTTCCGGATTGATGGTGTAGAGAGAGACGTGAGAGATGTATCAATTTAAACCAAGGTTGTTAATACCATACCGATACCGGCGGTACCAGCCGATATGTACCGTTTTGGTATAAAAACAGGACCAAATACTTATAATACCATATCGTTCTCAATACCGGCCATATCGACCGATACCGGATTACTTTTATCTTTATTTTTATAATTGCGAAAAATAAATTTTTTTTTTGCTTTCTTTCTATGATTTATATATAAATATTGATAGTTGCGATAAATCCGATACGGTACCCAGTATATGACTGATACCAGTACGTACCATATCAATAGACAAACCGGTACTCAAGCCGATCCGGTATTTAGAACCTTGATTTAAACTCCAAAAATCACACCAAGACCCTTCAAATCACATATGTCTCCTAATTGAGTCCCAAGGTTATCTACACCACCCAGGAACTCCAAGTCATTTACTCTACGTCAATAACGCATATCAATTTACGTCCCGGATCACATAGAACTAATTAATCGTACATATCTTACTGCATTCCGAATAATTAATTTAAAATGCAAAATTTTTTTGAGTCCTTACACACTGTTTTAATAGTAATTATATAACACTCCAATTTTTGAAAATATTAATAAAAACCCTTTTAAAATCATTTGTTGAATAACTCAAATATTTTAAAAGAAATAGCTAAATTAGCTCCATTTATTGAAATAAATTGTAGCGGAAATACAATTGAGTTGACAGACATACCCTCGCGGGTTTATATAAAAGACGAATTTATAAAAGGCAGAGCTTCGATGAATATAGCATTTAGGTCCAGTTGAATCCTTGGTCTTTATCGTCTGGCTCTTCTCGCTCGGATGGCATCTCTAACTGTTCTTCTAAATCTGGCATGAAATGCCATGAGTAGAGAAATTGCTCTATGAGTTGTCACATTAAGTAGAAAATACTATCCAAATAGCGAACCCAAAGATATGCATAATAGAGTAAATATTGCAAAAAAAAAAAAAAACAATTGAGAATATCACATAGATTCATTATGAACCACCATTAAATGTTTCCAAAGTTCTTCCTCGAAGTAAACAACCACAACTTTTAACCTTCAAAACCAATGTAGAAGTTTGAGTACAGTTGAATGTCCTCCGTCTAGTACCCCGAGTACAGTTCAACAAATCAATACCGTCCAGTACTATAAAGAGTACAGTTCAACATGTCATGATCATCCAACACCTCGTGTACAGATCAACGAATCTGGACCATTCAACACCCCGATCAAGTACTTTGCAAGATCGTCAAGCATTCTGACAGGTACAGTTCAACGTATCTAGACTGTCCAACACTTCAATCAACGCCCATACAAACCCTACTAACAATGTGGTCAAACCCGAAGTTAACGACCCAGTTCATTATTTCATAATTCAATTATCGCAATGTTCAAATAGAACTCGAACATCATAACATCTATAAATTAGACTAGCCAGAATCTCAATACGACCTTATCGCGTTTAGATTCTCAACAATATCATAACTTTCTTTCACAATTTCCAACAATAAAACAGCATAACAACATCGACTATTATCTCGTGTAATCACAACCGCGATAAAAGTGCATGCATGTGCAAGTGTACTGTCTCCAATTAAAATTTAATGCGATAAATACAAAATCATACAAATCGAGAGTTGTAGATAGTAGATGCTACCTAAGTGTGTGATTTCTAGTGCGAAACGGCAATGATTCGACGAAAAATTGGTGGGGTTTCGGCTTCCTCCTAAACGGCAGTCTACTTCCTCTCTCTCTCTCTCTCTCTCTCTCTTTCTAATTCTCTCTTTTTCTTGGACGTGGAGTGCTGTTATGGAATGAGTTGGAAAGAATGAGTATAAATAGGTATGGAGGAATAAGAGAGAATTAAATAGGGTTCGGTTTTTAAAGAGTTCAGAGAAGAAATCGAGAAATGACGATAGGAGATGAATCAAGAACAAGTACTGTTCAGATTCATAGTCCAATTGAACCCAAGGGTTCTGTACCTCGGCAAAAAGGGTTTTGAAGATAACAATGTGGTTTTGCTCATTTTATAGTGCAAAGTGGATGAAATTGTCTTAATATATAGCAGTTGAGGGAATCAAAGAACCATGGACAAAAAAAATGAGGACGTGGCTGTGGGGGCTTGGGAATATTCTCCAATCTGAATTGTTCTAATAACTTGCGTAATGAAGAATTAATTAGCGCTAATTAGTTGTTTCCAACCTGAAAGCATTCCGATGCCAAAGTCAGAATACTGAGAGATCAAAGCATAGTAATAATTGCACAATAAATAATAGTGTACCTCATTAATGGCCCTTGATCCCTTATTTATAAATCATCGAGTGCAATATTTAGTAACACAATCTCAAGGAATCTTCTCTTATTCAATGATATCAAATCTCAATATTTCCTTACGAGAAGACCTTCCAAATTTGGCACATTCCTATGTTTAGTTATTGTCATATATGCACTTTCCTAATTGGGGTCTACCACCACTCCACAAGGTTTACACCGCCTTAGCCAAACGAAAGGACAATAGGTTGGTTTTTGGCAACAGCCTGTACCTCCTCTGTAGCATAGTCGTTCAGCATGACATTAGCTGAAGTCCCATGCTATTAAAGCGGACCAACGATATTCAAGTGTTGATATAACAAGCCAAATTGACGAGACTCATTCGGCAATATGTCGGTCGGAGCCTCATGTTGCCGAAACGGTCCATGTCTCCTGGACAAGCCCAACTTATTTTGCATATATCATTGCTAGTTTGGCCCATTTATTTTGGCTCTCCACGGTGGCCATGGAAATCTAGGAGGTTACTTTGATAGATCCAAGCCTTAATTGTTAAGGTCCTGAGCTTGCTCGACAAAAAAAAAAAAAAAAATGTTGAGCGGACAAAGCAAAAGAAGGATAGGTTTGGAAAAATAATCCGGTACTTTGCTCATCACACATTCACATGTGCACTTGCGTTCTCAATCAATTATTCGGTTTACTAAATAATAATAATAAAACAAGCAAAATAAATATGAATCATTAAATGTAAAGCAAAAATAAATAATTCCATCAAATGATTAAAAGTTATTTATTTAGATGTTCAAAATTGCAAGATCGTTACACAATAGCTTTTTGGAATGAAGAGAAAAGAAGATACATTTTTTATAGTGTTTATAAGAGCCACATAATTAAAAAAAAATTAAAAAACATGTAATAACCAAACTTTTTTTTATAAAAATAAGATTTTTTAATATTTATTTGCATTATTATAATTCA
This sequence comes from Arbutus unedo, assembly GCA_014822125.1. NCBI lineage: Eukaryota > Viridiplantae > Streptophyta > Magnoliopsida > Ericales > Ericaceae > Arbutus > Arbutus unedo. The sequence continues at coordinate 7,185 of JABCMJ010059137.1, forward strand.
GGTGTAATTGTTACCTAAGTTAGCATTTTAAATGTTTGGACTAAAATGCGTGTGCACGAGGGAATGATGAGGTGAGAAGCATCAGGTTATTTTTAATAATATTTTTTCTCCTTGATTTCCACTAAGTATATTTTTTGAAATTGTTAAGTAAGAAGGAATGAATTGAGCAGTTTCATAAACACTTTAATTTCAGAAAATCCATTAATATTATCTTATCAAGCTTTGAACCTACAATGGCTTTTAGTCCAAATTCTACACGATCATTGGAAGTCCAAAGCCACTGTCATGGTTTTAAAAAGTGTTTTTCAACTGTGCAATTTTTAGAGTAATCGTGTAATGTATTTTTAACTTACGTTTCGACTCAAACAAAAAAATAAATTATTCCAACACACTACACATGCACATGCATATACTTTTTATACCATTACGATATCCACGAATTCCTGTGAATTTTTTTCGTGAGAATAGATTTGCGAACCGACCATTCTTTATGAAAATTATGTTGTTATGCTTGTGTTGTTGAGATTCTGTAAGAAAATTATTATTATTGGTAATCACTAGCGTAATTATAGCTGTAATTATGTTGCCTAATTTTTTAAAAAATTATCGTTACTTGAACGTGTGGAAAATACGCTGGGAACACTGGATCGAATAACGTTATGACATGACAGCGAAAGATGCCAGGCGTACATTATAAAGTAGTCCAGGCGTACATTAACGAAAGAATGAAAATTGATTTTGGATGCCCCGTCGTGCTAATGTCATTGTTCTTTGGGTGTTGTCCCAAGTTTGGTTTGTTTATAAGAACCCCAACTAAGAGTAGCTGTAGACAGTTAAAGGTGATTTCGGGGACGTTTCCAATGGTAGTTGCGGATCCCGATGGAGTGACAACTAATTTCTTGTGCATTTTTAAACCGATAAGGATATCGCAGTTAAGGTTTGCTACGACAACACCTAAATTTCATATCCTTAGTAGCTCTGATTTTAATTTAAGTTCACATTGTAACCTACGGGGGTATTTTTGTAATTTTCATTAAATGATTAACAAATTTATTTAATATTCTGAAAAATCGGAGCGTTACATAGCAAGACTATGGTTCTCGAAAAATTTTCCCCAAAACATTCTCAAATTCAAAATTTATAGATAAAATTCACTTAGATTTAAAAACACAATACATTTAGGTGAATCAAATCCATCAGATTAAAATTCATAGAAGTTCTGAAAAAAAATTTTGGACCAAAGAATTTTTCTTTTTTAAAAATTTTAAAAACTAAAATTTTAGATTTAAAAGTTATGAAAGATATAACAAATTTAGAAAAGAATGAATATTTTAAATGACAAATTGTTTTACTATTTTACTTGACACATTTAAGTTTAAAATGATTATTAAATAAGTTTCTTAAAATTTTTAAACGATAACGCTTATCGCTGGAACACTACTCACTAAATCTGTGACAATTAATAGAAATTTTAAATTCAAAATTATTTTATTATTTAAAGCAATTAAAATTTAAAATATAAAATATTTAAATAATAACACTTGACATTTTTTAGATTTTTTTCCACCAAAACACCCCCTGCAAAATTGCCGTGGATATCCCTCTGTCTGCTCCTGAGATATTTCCATGTTCTTTACACCACTGCACTGGGATGTGTGAATAGTCAGTAATCGAAGCTCTTCCGGGGCCGCCGCAGATTCCATCACCACCTATGTCCACCGTCTTCGACTCCGACGTCGTACAAACCCCACTAATGGACGCAGAGGGGCCCAGCATCCTCCAGGAAATCTCGGAACAAGGCGGCTACGCCTACGTTGGCTTGTCAACCCTCGCCGCCACAGGCGACTTCCGGGCGGCGGAGGCAGCGCGTGAGATGGCGTGGGAGCAGCTCCATTCTGGTCCCTGGCACTCCGTGCTCCCTGTATGGAGAGACGCCTACTCGATGGCGTGCCTCCATGTTGCCAAATTCAATTACGCCAACGGTGAATTTAGTGACGCCATTAGGGTTCTCGACATGGGATTGATTATGGGAGGATTGGCTCTGCGTAAGGATTTGGAATCGGCAATCGAGAAGGCGTCGGCGAAGGCGAGTGCTCCTAGGGTTTCTGCTGAAGGTGCAAAGGTCCAATGTCGTGTTGTTCCTCAAGAACTTAACGACGCCGAGGTGAGGTCCGTTTTCTCCGTTAGAGATTAACCGGTCTTCATTGTTAGCTACATTACAAATGTACTCATACATACTAGGGAATTCAGCAGTCGCTTGTTCCGTGCGCTACAAACAAATCCGCATATGTCCGTGGTCAGTGCCAGCCCTGACATTTGGGTAGGTCAAACCCGACCTCAGCTTGGTTACCCACATAGTATTAAGTTATAACAAAATTAAAAGACATATAATCAAACAACAAAACAAAAACAAGATTACATTATGCTTTTAGCTTGAATTACATAAGAAATTCAAAATCAAAATGCAACCCTCTTTATGATTAGCACGATCCGATTCAAAAAGAAAACTTCTTCTTGCATTTTTCGAAGCAAATTCTTCAATTGAATCATCGTAGTTTAACTTATCTAAGCATTTATTTTCAATTGAAATCATAGCCAATCTACTTAATCTCTCTTGTAACATGGTAGTCCCAAAGTAAATATTTATCAATTTCAACTTCGAAAAGCTCCTCTCTGCCAAAGCAACTGTGATCGGAATAATTAACAAAATTTGATAAGCAACCCAAACCATTTGAAAACCGCCATCTTTCCAATAAGACCTTATAAAATCAAGGATATCGATCGATTTTGTTACTTCTCTTGGCAATATGGTTTTCAAATGTCTAACGTCTTGGAATAACTCCTCCCCATAAATATAACCATGTTGTTTGTATTCCAATAAACTTCTGTAGTTTAGTCCAATGCTCCATCAATTGCTTTTCACTAATACTCTTGAGTTTCGCGTTAAACAAAAATCCAAAGATTGCTTTATAAAATTCAAATTGATCAAACTGATACTTAAGTGATGTAAGAGTTTAATCTATGATGTGGAGGAAATAGGTAACTCTAAAACGATCTTCCTGTGATTGACTTCCATTGGCATCATCTCCCACATCCTCATCAAATTGCTTCTTTCTTTGAACAATTCTTTTTTTGCAAATACCGGTTCAATACCAACTTTATAAGCAAGTTCTTTGGCTTCCTCCATCAAGTCTTCAAAAACTATTTTCTCGAAGCTCTTGAAAGAATAAAATCAACTCCTTTATCCTTGTAGATTGAGGGTACATCATGATATAAAAAGGAATATTCTAAGAGATTTTATATACTACTTCATATACGTATGGACAATTTTGTTCGCAACTCGTCCGCATTGTGAGCATTGGTCGAGGAAGGAGGAATTCTTGTGAGCTCTTGTTGAATCTTGGAGCAGGTGCCCTTCAAACTTTTTTGGGATAGTGTGTTAGGTGCTTTTCAATCTCACATGTAGAGTTTTCCTATTTTTTCTTAGTTCATACTTTCTTATATACAGGGGTGGAGCCCGAATTTAGATTTGGGCATTGTTTAAGAAAAGTTCAATTATATTACCGTATGTTGTACGTAAAATTATTAAGAAAATGTCATATAGTTGAGATTAGTCCAACTCTCTTGTGTTAATCTATTGAGATATTTTTTTTGCAATCTAAACCCTTTATTTTTAATTTAAGGGCATCTGGATGTTGCACAGAGAGAGAGAGATGTGACCTCACACTAGCAAGTGCTTTTTTTCCTGCCGCTTCTTGTGACTGGCAAGCATTATCATACTTCCAAAGCAAATACCAAAGTCCTTTCCCATGCATAAATATTGGAGGTGGCTTAAAACTGGGGTGGCAGGTGCCCCCC
>JABCMJ010059172.1:0-10076 GCA_014822125.1 Arbutus unedo
GAGTGGCTTACACCTGAAAATGCCCTTCGGGTCATGCATTCTCACCACCCACAGCAGTTTTAATCCGTTCAACTGTGCACTTAATAAGGCTATTAACCGTTGCTACAGATCCGAGAGACAGCTTTGCTGTTGGAACTGAATCAACTAAGATTTGAAATGCTACAGTCAGTAGTGATCCCCCAGATCCAGCTTCTGTAATTCCTCCTCCATGATGTGTAGCCCCATCCGGAAGTATAGCAAACCCAGATGGTAGGAGGGCAACATAATCCGGGTCTCCACCATTTAAGACCACATTCATGGCCACAATATCAACCGGAGCGTAGATAACGTAAGAGCATGTGGCGTCAATGCAACTCTCTTGGAGTATCAGCATGTTGCTCTGGCTTGAGTTTGCACTCTATATGCAATTTTCAACATTTGATCAATGCATGTTTTAAATTTGTATAACAGTTTACATTTTAAAATTATGAGCTGGACGGATATAGGAAGCATGAAAAACTTACATTAACTCGGAGTAGGGACACTGAGTTGCCAGGATCACGACCATTAGCAATGTGTGCCATTTCTTGAACCAGGCCACCGTTTGAGAGGATATCCCACTATATTAGGAAAAAAACATGATTTCTTAAGATAGATACTTCCAGTATCACAAACATCAAGATTTGATTTAATATGTCCTGTTAGCATAAAGATAAGAATAGAAATAGCTTCTGTAGTACAGCAGAATAGTTTCAATTCTCAACTATTTGTGGCGTCTTTTCTCCCCTTCTACAATTTTTGTTTGATTTGATTATATCTCTAATAGTCAGAGAATGCATAGCATTGTTTAGTTGATGAAATATCTCGTAAGGTACAACGTAATGGTTTCAAACTTTCAGGTGCTTCTGCTGTCTTTTCCCCTTCTACAATTTTAGTTTGAATGTCTTACATAGTAATGACAGAACAAAACAACATAAGGTTGAGTTTAGTTGATGAAAACATGAAATGATGCATCGTAAGAAAAAGAAAAGAACTGTCAATTCTGAATGGTGCAGCATTAGCAATGCAGGAATTATCCTCAACAAAAACATTATTGACACTACAAATTGTGTAACATTTTGAAATTGCAGGAATTATCCTCACCTTAGCTCTGTTGGATTAAGAAAGGAGAGTGAATGAAAAGTTGTTTGGTTTAATACCTCACTTCTAGAATTCTCATCACGAAGAAAATCAAACACTTGTTTTGGCGGGACAGGGAGCCAAAATGATGTTGCAGCGCTTAGTACGATACCAGGTGGCCTCCCAGGATCATCCATACTCTTTCTGGTCATCACCCTCACATCGTCTGCCCCACTTCCTGATAATGTGGTCCATGTGTGCGCCGTAGAAGCACCAACCCCAGTGCAGAAGCTCATCGTCATCCTCTCAGCCAGTTTCAGCATACTCTTCCGTCCTTCTGGGGTCGTTATGACTGTATTAAGGTACACAACGTAAATCCTACAAGGTGGGAGCGATGTTTTTGTCGACTATTTTTTTTTTAAGATAAAAAATACATTACCTCCAACATCTCCTGCTGGTATGTTGTTGGCCATAACGCTTGCTAGGCGTTCACATTGTCGGTCCAACGTTGCTACCCAACGTTTTGCTCCAAATGCAAGACCTGAATTAACTAGTGGTCTGTATATGTCGTGAACAGCCCTATCATCCACTTCCACATGTTCAACCCATATGACCTAGAAAATTACAAAGATGAACATAGGAGTTTGTGATGTAACTATGTCGAGCAAGTATCTGTGCAATAAAAGACATTAAGGGTTATCACCTTTGAGTAGCCATTTGGTAGTTCTTGAATCAAACAACCAGATGGCCGCCTTCTGCATCGCAAGATTGTACTAGGACGCAAACTGTCTAGGGAAACGTCAACCACTACCCAAGTTCCTTCTGCATGTTGTTTACAGTACCTTACAAAGTAGTTTTCTCGATTTGGAACCAGTGGCGAAGGGACTTGAAACTCAGCTGACATCTGACAAAAATAAATTGCAAAAATATTTGATTTTTGAATCATTTAGAACCATTTTAAATTAAAATGAAGCAAGATTTATACCACTTGTAAAGCTCCATTGTAATGCCCTGCGACTCCAGTTGATAGTACTTCTAAAGTCACTGCCCTTGATACAATGCCCGAAAAAACGCTTGTCCATTGATTCTAATTAAAGTTGTTAAGTTAATTAAGTAATTCATAATCAACTAACACACTGAAATGATGACACAATTAATGTAAGCAAAAGAGGTTAGCCTACCACATCCATTAGAATCTCAACAAGACTAATGTGATTCATAATAATGACTGCAGACTCGCGAGAAGCTTCCGATATCAAGCCCAGAGGCTTCGGTCCAATTCCTTGAGGGAAGGTTTTGAAGTAGTCATCTTCACTCAAAATCTCTGTGGAGTTGTCTGGGCTCAGAATCCATAAGGGTTCACCAGCTTGGGCCATTCTGATAACTTCTTCCATTGCTGCAACTGCAAGCTCAATGATCATGGGCTTGTCTGCCTCGGTGGGGCTGGACACGGACCTAAGAAGCTCGTTGGCCCCGTATAAGTCCCCCAACAAGCCCGGTTGTGGCCCAAAATTTCCAAACCCAATATCAAGTGATCTTGGTGTTCCTTGGGGATATGAAAGCATAGCAGGTTTGCCTACATACTTCGCAGCCATTCCAGAAATCCTGTCGATCTATTAACAACAATGGATTGATTAGCTTCATGAGCTGGCCAAGTAGTATAAAAACCATTGGATCCACATATTTTAGCACACAAAATGTACACCGTATACTCCTCCGTGATGGGTAATCTGTCGGTAAAAAATAAAAGTACCTCTTCTCGAAGACGAACATTCTCGATCCTCAAATGCTGCTCGTCAAAGGACATCTCACCAATGGCAGCTGGGCCTCCGCAGTTGGGGCAGGCAGCATTGCCTAGTGCTTCTTTGTACCTCATGTTCTCTGCTCGAAGCTTTTCGTTCTCCGCCCTAAGCTGTGAGTTCTCATGCCTCTCATGTTGGGACTGCCATAATCACAGGCACGATATTTGGCTTATATATGGATCTCATGTGTACAAAACTGTAAATGTTTAGGAAGGCGCCAAACATAAATTTGGAAGACATTCTAACGTTGCCAAAACAAATCTGAATGACTTGCGTCCGCTTGTTAAAAATTCCTCGGAGATTAACTCAATGCATAAAGAATCACAATTCTTAAGCTCTTCATACTTGTAAATTAAAACAAATAATTTAATTCTTATATTAATTCTAACCAAAGTAAGCATTCTATTCATGCTCGACTCGATTATATCTAATTTAAAATTGACCCAGTTGATCACTAATGAAAATTAAATACATATTCCAAGCTATTATACTGCCACAGTTCCATTTTAGCTTTGTTTATTGACCAGAATCTCGTGTGGACTATGAACCAACAAAAAGAAGAATGTTTTTGAGCTCTTGTTGAGTAGTCTTATCTTCACATTTCACACACGGATTGATGTATTTTTGTCTTCCAATCTTGGAAAAAAAATTTGGCTACTCAAAATTTTCAAAGCTGGCTTTTGAACTTACTACTATGTTATTAATGAATCTGTGATCCAAATTATTTAAAATCCAGTCAATTGCGCCCTCCCGCCCTCCTTAACATATGGACCAGACTATATTACCCTCACTCGTGATTAGTGTCTTAAGAGAAGAGTGGAACTCACTAAACCCGTTTTTAACTCATAAGAAAAGTGAGGATTGAACACAACAAGACTCGTCCATACATATGAGTGTAGATTAATTACCTTCATCTGCGTGCGCTTGTTTTGGAACCAAAATTTAATTTGCAAAGGCTCCAACCCTAATCTTCTTCCCAAATCCTTCCTTTGCTTATCATCCGGATGTGGGCACTCCTTGAAAAAACTGTACCCACAAAAAAACAACCAACAATTAGATTCATCAAAACAGCTTTCTCTCTCTCTCTCTCTCTCTCTCTCTACAAACACACAAGAACAGTATGAACACTTACGCTTCCATTTCCTGGATCTGATGCTGCGTGTGCCGGTGGTACCGCTTCTTTTTGGACCGTTGGTTTGGATCCTGATCATCACCGAAAGGTGATTCCATGATATCAGTCCCTGATTTGCTCTCGAATTCATCGTCCCTGATCAGATTCATCTCACTTTCTGGGGTTTTGTGGCCCATATCTAGCAAATGATGCCCATCAAACATGCTTGGCTGAAACATCCTGATAGACGATCCTTGGTGCTAATTCCCCAAGTTATTGTTCTTCAATCTGATAAATAGCACTCATATTTTAGATTCAAGAACAATGCAAGTGCATGCAAAGCAAGAAATTAAAGGAGAAAACCACAGGTTACAAAGTTATTCAAGTTGATTCCTAGCTATAAGTGAATAGTTTTTTTTAGGTCCGGAAGAAAATTGTACAGAAAATCAATCGATGATCCAGATACAATTTGTTATTTTATTTTTGCACTACTTTTTATTATGGACCATTGCTCGCTTATTTCTCCCTCCATACCCTTTCCTCTCTCTGAACAAGAGACCTTTTATCGTCTCTATCGAGAAGGATATTGCTCGAGTAATCATTGTAATGCCGCATATTTAGATCTAATAGAGTCCATCAGACAATTAAGTAATGAAAAAAAGATATACATATGAAATTAGCCACAGAAGTCTTAGACAGTACATATATATACAGGTTTAGATTATTCAATGGAGAGAGAGAGAGAGAGAGAGAGAGAGAGAGAGTCCTGACCTAGACTGTAAATTAGCTCCGAAGGAAACCAAACCCCATTCCTTCTCGGCATATATGGCAGACACCCTCAAACCCTAGCTAGAAGGTATTCATCTCTCTCTCTCTAGAGAGTGATGACGTTTGGGGCGTTGAGTTTTTAATAGATTCTCTGGCACTGTCTGAGCACACCAAGCTAATGTGATGGTTGCTTACATGTAAAAACAAAACCGAGATGACTTTTGTTTTGTGATTTCAAAAACAAAACCTCTTTTATCCATCCAATCTGTCGTTACTTGTCTAAAAGACCCATTTTAGAAAAAGATTTTAGCATCGCAGAGTTGACTCGGTTTGGAACTCGCCTTTGACACCCACCAATTTCAAAACCAGCTCTTTTGTAACCCCCACGAAGATCTCGCTCCAGTCCAACCCCCTCTCTCTCTCTCGCTGTATCTTCAAAACATAACGGAAGAATAAATTAGGATATAAGTAGAGTGGACTTTTTTGGAGAAGTGAGAGAAACCCTTTTCAAGTTATAGGATTAAACAAGCGGAAGATAGGCCAGATCTGGTTTTCAGGGACACGGGTCAAAGGAAAATCACTTTTTGGATGATGATGAGTGGTTTAAAGATGGTTGAGATTTGGGTTTTCCCTTGTGAAGAGAATTTAAGAAGAATTGTTGGGGATGAGAGAGAAAGAAGTAAACGGACGAGAAAAAAGAGGAGATAGAGAATCAAGAGAGAAAGAGAGAGGGATATGAAGAGGGTGAGAAGGGGAAGAGAGAAGGGAACAGGCGGAGAAGATGTGCCAGGGAGAGGAGTTATTGCAGACGGTATGGAGAGAGAGAGAGAGAGAGAGAGAGAGAGAGAGGGTGATATTGCATTTATGAGAGTGGGAGGAGGTTTTATTGCTTAGGAGAGAGAAAATTTGTGATCTGATATTGTAGAAATTCCAAGGTGCATGGCGAAAGGACTTGCGGATTCTTAGTTCCGCCACTTTCACTCGCTCCGTTTTCTTTGAAAAGTTTCATTTGCTTTCTAAGGGTGAATGCGTCTGATATAGGCGGTTGAACTAAATATATTATTTCTCAGGACTGAGTAATTTCAGTGGTAAGTAATTTTTTCTTAAAATGTTTGATTAATAGAAAGATTAATACAGTCAACAAAATAAATCTAAATCGAGACAAATTCATACAAGGCAAATAATAATACGAAAAATCTTATTTTGATTTAGTAAATTTTTATTATATTTTGATCTTAAATTTTTCTCGTCACGATGAGATATTAATTTTACAAAATTAACCACAACTATAATAAGAATTAAGAATTGACATAAATCAATACGCTTTTATGAACTTAGGACAAACAAGCCCTAAAATCGACGATAAAAAAAGTTGCAACGATTTCTTTGTAGGTCCATTCTAACACTTACTATGCATAGGTTGGGCATACAAGCATTTCAGCCTATTTTAGTGAAAGTATGCGGTATTTGTTTATATTCCTTAATTTGTGATGACAACTACTATGTCCAACCACGTGTGCATTGCACGCGTCCCAAATTGAGTAGATTTGTGTGCGCAGCCCAACAAATATAACATAAAATCACGGTACTTTCCATTATTTATCCTTTCCACCAACAAAAATAGATGTTAATTTTCCACAAAACAAAAGGTATCAGACATTTGCGGCTCAGACAATGATTTTTAAAGGCATAAGGGCACACGTGGGTGCATTTTTCATGTCCCGCGAACCATACCACCTGACCTTTGGCATTGTAACAGTATTGATCATCATAGCCGAATATTGTTCCTTTCTTCGATGTTCAATTCAGTCCAAAGCATGCTTACACATGTTCGAAATGCATGCATGTAAGAATCATTAGATGTAGACTAGGATACCAACAATCATGGTTGCAATTTTCGCACTAAACCAAAAAATGGCATCATTGATGAAGTCTCCAAAATTACTCAAACCAATATAATATATTCAAAGATCTGATACTTCGTATTCATGTCACGCACACACCATAGTCGTAAACAACCCAATTTTGTAATAGTTGGCTGAAACTTGGAAACAAATTGCAAAATGAAATCGTATAAAACAAATTCACAAAAATTAAGATTAGAAACCAATCACAACAAAATGAAAGTCAAACATATGAAACCCGCAATTCAAACCCCAAACATAGGAAAAAATATGAAACCCCCTACATCAAAAAAATATAGAAAACCCCAGCAATGGCAAAAACAATCAAAAATATGAAACCCCAAACGTAGATTTCAATCCTGCAATATCACAAAAAAAGAAAAGAAAATTTGGTTTCCCAAATCATCGTATTGTACCCGCTTGTAGAAACCTAACAACATAAAAAACCAGGTCCCAAAAAGCAAGTTCAAAAACAGATCAACAATCCAAATCCCAATTCCCAAAGCAGAGCATAACCCCATACATCGTACACCCAACAAACTAAAATCGTAGAAATAAATTCACAATAACCACATAGCATAACCCAACACAATTGAATAAAAACCCATACCCCAATTGAAACCCAGAAGAGGAAGAAAAAAAAAAAACACGCTCAAAATAATCTTATAGTTCCCGGTTCCAGAAACCCAACAACATCAAAATCCCAGTTCCAAAACTTCTGTTAAAAAATCAAGCACGAACATCAGAGAAACAAATGTAACAACATAACCAATTCCAAAACCTCGCAAAATCTAGCTCTTTTATATTCACAAAAACCTAAAACAACAGTACAGAGGAACAAAAATAACCAATATGCATAAACAAGGATCGAACATCTAAACTAGGTTCATCCTATACCCGTTTGTTCATGCGCATTCACTCAAACCATGATCAAAATCTTTTTTCGAAGCCTAAGATTTAGGGTATAACGATTAATAACTTGGGCAAAATAGCAGGCTATAGAAGGAAGAGAGATGTTCAGAAATGAAAAATTAGATTTGGTACTCCACGAGGGAGCCACGAAGTACCAGAGGAAAAGACGAGGAACTAGATCTTTTTCCTAGTTATGGTAACACAAGAAGCCTGAAAACCATTGGTTGAGAAGATGAACAACCAAGGAATATCCACTCTTTTACCGCAACTGGAGAAATAAACTCAGAGCCCTAAACCAAAACACCTTTTGGACCATTTCCTTCTTAACTAACCCCCCATTTCCTTCTTAGTAAGACCCCTACAGCCGTGGTCTCACATGATGGCTATTTTTCAAAGAAACTTACGAACTTGTTTTTGTGGGTGTATCAATTTACATGTATTATGAGTTCTACTCTCGCCCCTTGTAAAAAGAAAGAAAAGAATTCGAAGACTTTGAGGATCTCCTACCCAAATTAGAAGTCCGGGTCACGCAATCCCATCAAGTCCAAGATTGGGCTTGTCACGCCCTCAATTTTAAACATAATAAAATTATACATTTACCATATATAAAATTTCACAATCTCACCAAAGTTTTCAAAAAGTCCATTGATGAAAGATAGAGTAAAACATATTTGAAATAGATTACAATAGAGGTTGCTTCGACCAATGATCATCATCTACAAAATCAAAAGACAGTTAAGAAGTTTACATCATTTGAATCAAAATAAATAAAGTACGAGTTACAATACATCCTTTCAAAAATAAAATATAAAAGATGTTAAGTAACTCCTCCAATGTAGCTTTAAAAAATATGCATGTCAATCCATATATGCCAAGCACCCCATGCTATGATCACTCTAAGGTTGTACCTGAAAAGAAAGAAGGGTTGAGCTCGATAGCCCAGTAGGAAAGTCTACACATGTATTACATGCATATGACATGATATGATAAACCATACAAACATTGATATCAACACAAAGAGAGATAGAGTAAGCGGAAGCAATATTAAGTTGAGAGAAAGCATAACTAACTCTACCGTGTACCATAATTCTTTAATTGGTTCAATTCAATTCCGCGAATCACGTGTGTCATCAATTTGTTCTCGCTATGTGTCGGAGTCTCATTCCTAGCATTTTTTCGAATGAGACCAGTACATATCAACCTAGCATTCTCGAAAGATTCTAGTTCAAAATCATTTCTGGCATTCTCGAAAGATTCCAGTTCATGGCCTTGCCTAGCATTTCCGAAGAATTCTGATACGGTGTTCACGTATGTTACGTGTCTCATAATGTTCGTGTCGTATCGTAAAAGTGTTCTCATGAGTCATACCGTTCATCATTCTCACCTAATAAGATCCATATAAAAGTATATTATGTAGTTCATCATCTGTGTTCTTTATTATCAACATGACATAATGTTTAATATGGTCTAAAACCATCGATAAAAGTTGAAGATTTAAATCCAAGAAAAATATAGGTTTTAAGCTCAATGGGTCAAATCCAAGAAAAATATAAGTAAGAGAACGCATCAAAACAAGTGTCAGAGCATAGCAAAATCAATGAAAAGTTTTAAGGTTCAAGGCACTGGTGTGCCCGAAAATAAGGCACCGGTGCTTAGTTGAAATTTAAATGTTGCAAGCAAAAGGCATCTGTGCTACAAAAATAATGGCACCGGTGCTTAACCCAAAATCTGAGAATTTGGAACAATGAGAAAGGGAGGCACCGGTGTGTCAAAAATTAAGGCACCGATGTCATGCACCAAATATGAGATACAGAGAGTAATTGACATCGGTGCTACAAAAAATAAGACATTGGTCCATCGTGCACGAATAAGGGCATTTTCAACAGATTTTTGACTATGAACCTAGGGCTTCTCAACTCAACTTTAAGGCATCAAATGACAACCAAATCAAATTCTATACACGTAATAAGTGTGAAAAATTCCTACCTCAACTCTTGGATGCCAGAATTAAAGCTCTAACTTCAAGCCTTAACTTTCCAATGTTGTAAAATATCAAAACACTGCCTCCAAGCAAATGGATGCAAACCACCATCGGATATCAACCAAGGGTGAGAAAAATGTGTAGAATCTTGAAGAAATCGAACTTTGGAGCAAGATTTTGGATGAAATTTTGGACGAGAGCTCAACGTGAGAGAGAAAGAGAAGAGAGATGGGTTTGTATTAAACCAAATGGGTTTTGTCTAATATAAACAAAATATAATATCTTAAAATTACACTCACACTCCTAAAGTGTGTCACATGCGACCACAAGTCTCCAAAATTATCCCATTATATCCCATTGACCCCAAATCATTATATTACACCAATTTTCACATACTTCATATTAATAATACTCAATAACCCCGTATATTAATATAAAAGTTCAAAATTTTTTAGGTACTTACAGAGCTAATTGAAATTAACCCCCATGATTGTTGAGAA
>JABCMJ010059223.1:0-14757 GCA_014822125.1 Arbutus unedo
AGGTTGCCCAAGCCCGGACTTAAAAATGTTGCCCTTACACCTTACAATTATATTACAAAAAAGCACATACATGAAAGAAAAAAAAAGTACATTCAAATATGCTACTAAGCTTGTAATATACTCTTTCTTAGCATTATTTACATCAAAATATGGGCCGTTTACCTTTCTGGGCCGGAGGATGTTTCTGGCCCTGTGAAGGATATGGGCCGGCTGGGCTTGCCTTTTTTGTTATAGTCTCAGTCTAAAAAAAAAAATTTTTTGTTGCCCTGGCCCAGGGTGTTGCCCCAGCCCAGGGGCTTGCTGGGCTTACCCTGGGGCCGGGCCTGATTAGCTGTCACGTACAACCTAATAGGACCTATTACAGCACTCCTCCAACGATGAGAAGCAAAACGTACAGGCCTTTCCTTTGTCGACGGGGGCTTCCACAAAGTGTAAAAACAGGTGGCATAGTTGTATGCTCAATATTAGTTATCCTGGTTTATACTCCAGAGTACTCCTATGGCATGCATGTCTCCCAACCTACTTAAACAATCTAAATGAAGGATTTGGTCTCGTCCCATTTGGAGAATGTCCCCTTATGACACGGCTTAGCCAATTATTCTTGCTTGAAGGATCGTATTCACTTTTGTTAGCTGGAACTGATGAATGTCCTAAGGCTCCAACTCAACATCATTCATTCACTAGTGTAATATGAATGAGAAATTTGTTTTGAATTATTTGTTAGTTTAAGACAAAAACGATTAGAACTCAACATGAATTCACGTGGGACTTTTGGAGGGTAGAACGTCAGGTCTAACTATGGTGTTTTGCTCAGCTCAACCCACTATTTTCCGGCTCAAAAATTTTTTTTCGTTTTAACATATGAATTGTATTTGTGAATGTCTCTTGAATTTAGTTCAATCAATGTCACTTTGTGATATTGAAAAAAAATGTGTTTGTCTAATGTTGTGTTTGAAGCCTAACGACGTCTTTTTAACGTTTTGAAAATTGTCCAAGTATATCCTGTTGTACGTTGTGCACAGTAAAATTTCCGTATCTCAATTTAACCATGTTACATAACATAGTGAGATTTCGGTTGAAATAGAACATACAAAATCATAATTCTATGTGGTAGAAATGGAAGTTGTGTTACTACTTTTGTATGAAAATTGATGTATGTATCACTGGATGCGTAGCATAGTACAAGTCCAAATTCAACATGCGTCAACGGAGTCCAGTTTTATCCACTTTTGGTTGTGTGGGATTATTTTAGGATTCCACGTCAATGATCGAAATCGTCTATTTTATTTAGATTAATTTTTTGAGATCTCATAAAAAAATTTGTTCAATCGAATATCAGTAAGTACTTAATATAAAATTTTAAATTTTTACTCTAAAACTTCTAAATTTTTAGATCAAACAATTTCCCGATTGAGCTGGATTTTTTTGTTACTTAAAAAATTAATTTGCAAAAAATAAGTAATTTTAATCATCGGGATCTGGAAAATGATCTAATGCAACCGAGGATAAACAAAACTGGACTTCGCATCAACATGAGGCTAGTGCACCCGCGAGTTTGGGCATGGTCTTGATGGCGACCATCATCAGTAGGCATTATTGGCAATGATATTTTCATAAATATGATCAATATAATTCCACAAGCATAGGTGATGTTTTTTTTTGTCATTTAAAAAAATGCTTAGAAAGTTATATCAATGGAGAGGAGTGGTGCACTACCAGCCTCCTTAATGTTGTCCTGGACACAAAGTATGCTATCCCAAGATGAGTTGGGAGCGAGCCTTGGACATCTCAAGGCGTATCTGAGTGTGTCTCCATAAAGGTTAAGGAACACCATGGACAATAAATCTTTTCATGTGTTTTTGGTACTGTGCGATAACTTAAAGATGGAGGCTAAGGATGTCGGCACATTATGCCATGCATGTCAACTGTTGACTTAACACTCTAGGCGAAATGGAGAATCGAGGGTTCGAGCATAAAATCACGTGTGCCAACCTTGTGGGCTACAAGTAGACACGTTGTCTCATTCAAATAGAATGATAAGGGTGCACAATAACTTTAGCTAGAGAATAACATGCGAGTTCATACAAATATTGAATATCGACTGTAGACATGCTTTGTGAGAAAGTTGACTTGAAAAATTTGAGAGAAATTTGTCTGAATGTCGCACGGAACGAAATTATGAAATTCTTGGCATGCGACATTAGTCACCTCCTTAAACAAGCTCCGAGTAATTGTGTGAGAAAATCTAAGAATACGTTTTTAACACACAGATTATGTATTTGGAATTATTTGATACATATTAAGTTAATATTATTTTAAAGAATCCTTCGTGTATAAGCACAATTTCAAACATATATGTTAGCACAATTTCAAACACATATGTGTCCCGACACGACAAGTAGTTGTGTGTTTGTGTGTTAGAGGTGGGTGGACACATGCTCTGATTATGCCGGTAATTTTGTCAGATAACTAGCTAAATATGGGTACGCTTCTGTTAAGTGGCGTGTGGAACGGTAAACAGGCCGAGGTTGAACTTTGAAGGGAACCTTCCAAAAAAGCTGGTGCTGCGAAGGGAGACAACGCGAGGAAGACGAAGACGAAGACGCTGGGACATACATAGAGGAGAGAGATGAGGCTTGCCGCATACGTAGCTTCGTTCTTGTTGCTGTTAACGCTCTCTCATGCCGCCGTGACATCTCGGATCCTGAATCACCTGACCGCCAGCAGCAATTACTTGACCACTCAGGAACTCTGGTTCAATCAGACTCTCGATCACTTCTCTCCCTATGTAATCTCTCCCTTCCCTCTCTTTCTCTCTTTAGAGTACGAGGATTCTATTCCCCTAAATTTCAATTTACTCTGGTTCAATCAGATTCTCGAACACGCTTAAAAAGGAATAGAACATGAGAAACAAGTATGGGTAGAATTGATGAGAAAGAAGAAATAGCCTAGATTGTATTAGTGGACTAGAAAAGGACCCAGCTTTGTAATTCATTGCACTGGTTGTTTCTGCAAAACCCACCTGATATATTTGCGTCTAATTCTATTACTTTTATTTGCAAAACCCATCCGGTTTTCTGTCTATATTGTAAGTGTTATACTGATTACTCAAATATTGGATTAATCTTGCAAATTGCAATATTAAGCTACCTTGTTTGGAAGGTTGAAACATTCTGGAAACGTTTTTATTTTTCATTTGTAAGCTATTTGATTCATAAGCTATTTTTCATAAGCTTTAAAACAAATAGAGTTCATCGTTGCCATCGGTCACACTATGATCATAATACGTGTGGTTTGTCTTTTATGTATAAAGAATGAATTTTGATATCAGTTTTTACAAGCAACATAAATAACTTCACGTAGGTTAGGTACAATTCAAGCAAATGCAATTTGTCCAGTGTAATAGATGTACAAGTTTGCTTCTTAATTTAAATTAATTTTGGTAAAATTTGCAGTTTGATGGCCATTCATTCCACAACTACGCAATCGCCTAGTCACATATGGATTTTTTTTTTTCTAATTTCAATTTGGCACTTGAATGAAGTTCGTCTGCCAAAATGCACGGAAAAGGCTAAAACGGAAGACCTTAAAGGTAGCTGTAGAGTTTCTGTCAAGTGGACAACTTGGCATCTGTGCTTCATTGGCTAAAAAATGGTTTACAGTTGTTGATATTGAGACTGAATAAGAACAACTGGTCAGGAAGGACATAATGCCATTCTAGTAGAGAAGTTTATCTCGGGCATATTATAGCTAAGACTTGAGGGTTTGAAAAGTGATGGATGTTCCGGGATATTAAAATGGAAGTAATTGAGCGCATGCTTAATGGTCATGCTGTATGAGGTTGGTGGACTGCGGCCCAGAACAAATCTTTTATTATCATTCCCTTTCTCTCTGTTGAGGCAGGCTAATATTCTGCTGTGGATGTCCATTTTCTGTTCTTAGTGAATATGCTGCTTCACCTTTTTCATGCAAATGATAAGAACTGCTTGTGAGTATGATGTTATATGTTTATGGAAAGAGGTAAGCCACATTCTAGCTTTTTTGTTGCCCTTTCACGGAGATGTTCGTAGTTATTTAGTTTGGACTAGATGTATACCTTCTTCTCATGAAAATGACGTGGATAACCCCGTTGGTCAAGGCTTGGGACTTAGAGGTATGCTCCATCCTAGGTCTTAGGTTCGAAACCTCTCAGGTGCTATCAAGTCATTCGGGACCAGTCCATACAGGACAAAATGGCCTAGCTTTAATTGGAGCCCTCGCAAGTGGACGGTGGGATTGGTCCCCCGAGGACTAGTCAGCATTAGGTTGGGAGTAATCTCAAAGCCAGCTGGATACCTCATCTATCAAAAAAAAAAAATGAAAATGATGTGGATATGTTTATGTTTTTCAACACTATTTTTATTTAACTGAATTCCCTTCAAATTCATAATGTGCAGTGTAGTGATACTTTATTTATACTGACTTTTGCAGGATCACCGTCAGTTTGCGCAGCGTTACTATGAACACCTTGACCACTTTCTGCTTCCTGATGGACCAATCTTTTTGAAAATATGTGGTGAAGCTGCGTGCAATGGCATATCGAACGACTATGTCAGCGTATGTTCTAGTTAGTTTACTGATGAATGATGTACTCTGAAAAGCTTAGCTGGTGACCAGCCAAATAAGTCTTTACTTTGTTTTTCTTTACTTGATAGTTATCATTCTGTAGTTAGCAGGATTAAAATAGTCGTTAGTTGCCACTTGGCAATTTTGTTTATCAATTCTGTTGTCCACCTACTCCAATAACAGATGTGATGCAGCACCATTATTATGCTTGCTTAGTGCCTCGCCTTTACAACAAACAATTTCACTTTTTTGGAGACTGGACTGTTTCTTAAGTAGCTGAATACGCTTAGTGTCTAGTTGGAAACTTGAATCATGCCAATACAGATAGTGGATGTATTGCTGGTAAGTTGCTAATGCTAACTAATAAGTGCAAGTTGATAGTCTTGTCTTGGCCTTTTTGCTTTGTGCCTTGCACTGCAAGATGCTTTGGCTATTTTATCAACTTCCGTGTAAAAAAAGCCAGGCAAGGTTGGCTTTGTTTCTTGGCACTTTAATTTTTGTGCCGGAAGTACGTGAAATTAAGTAGCAGTTGATGATCCTTTATTCCTAGGTCCCTATGCGTGTTTTAGGTATATATAACTCAATGATATGTAGGTTTTGGGGAAAGTCATCCATATCTGGGAGGGCTGGGTTGTAGTTAACATTGTTTTCTTGGGTGAGGCTTGGCCAGCAGATTTTCTCGTTGGCTGGAGTCGCTGGACCTCGGACTGTCACACCGCAAGACCATTTGCCGTGTTTAGTCAATGTGATTCTGATTTCTAATTTCACAAAGGATTCTTGTTCTGACCTATTGATTACCTGATCTCGGTAGATAAATAATTTTTGAACATTGAAATGTCAAACAGGTTTTGGCGAAGAAGTTTGGAGCAGCAGTAGTTTCTCTTGAGCATCGTTACTATGGGAAGAGTTCCCCCTTCGAGTCCTTGGCTACAGAAAACCTAAAATATTTATCATCCAAGCAGGCTCTTTTTGATTTGGCTGCCTTTCGCCAATATTACCAGGCAAGTTTCTAGATCTTTACTTTTTGTTTCAGAACTCGAGCACACATGTTCCTCCAAATGGGTCTGTTCTTTCTTTTGTTGCACGCATATCTTTGGTGAAATGAGGCTAGCTTGGTTCCTCCCATTTTCACCAAATGGCAAGAAGAATGTGGAGGCACTTTATAGCACGTTGTTGGGTTGCATCTCATCAAAGGAAGCAATTGCATAGTTCTTAACCTTTAAAGTTCTGAAACTTGTTGGAAAGAGATACATCGAAACACAAATGCACAGGATCGAGGATCAATGTTGGTAAAAGTTTGAACTTAATTTGATGTGGAGCATGAACCAAGTTTGTTCAAGAACTCAAGTTCAACTAGATAAGATAAAACAAACTTGTATGCATCTTGCGCTTGTGTTTTGCTCTCAAGCTCACCAAAATTAACAAACCAAGCTGGAACAACCTCGTACCTGGCTCATTTACAGCTCTGTGTCTCCGTCAATATGCTATGAATTTTTCTTTGTTCCTGGTAATTTCACTTCGCTCCCTAGACAGTAAAACTTTTCCTATTGGGAATAGTCTGGATTTTTTTCCCCTGGTTGAAATAAGGAAAAGGGGCCCAACTCATAGCAAGCATTTGTCTTGGAAGAGGAGGGCGTGGTTCCCACAGGAACCCAAACAATCACAGATTGGATATCCACTTAATGTTATGCTTACATTAATGAGTTAACGGTGATCAACCAACTTACATGCCTTCCGAACTAAAGCAAACTCGAGGGCTCTAAGAATTGACGGAAATGGACCCACTCCTCAAGACCCAGCGTGCAGCTTGCTGGATGCACTACAACCCTTTCTACTTTCGTGGTCAATTATCCTTCAGTGACCTAGGAGTTGTTCCCATGCATCCCAAAAAAATACTGTACACCCCATACCTTGGGAACAAGGTTAGAAAGAAAAGAGTCATACATCTTTGCACTAGATCATTTGCTTGGCTAATGAAGTGGGTCAACTTCTTTTTGGCTTCGGCCACACACTTTTTCTCATTGGCTGAGAAAGATTCATACATCTCTACACTAGATGTGATCTTCTAAGATATGCCTTAGGTATTGCCTAGTAAGAATAGTGACTCAAATTTCTTCTTACTTCACGTAAAACATGTAAAACAAAGTCTAACGAAACTAATGACCATCAGCTAAGGTGGCCCAAAAGGGGTGGCCAAAAGTATGGCAACCAAAAAAAATAGTAGAAAAACTTGTCATAGGGTTAGAGGCACCAACATCAGTGACCCAGGGGGTAGAAGTGGCAAGATAGGTGAGAGGTTGGCCTTTATGAACAAACATAGCAGTAGAAGATGAGAACACCTGCGATGCCTGTGTAGAGACGAGGCGATGATACTCGTCTTCTGAAATGTAACCACATGGGATCTTGGCATAGAAGAACTAGGAAGTTGGTGGTTATCATCCTCCGATGCTGTAACTTGGTGTGCAGATGGTTGACCATGAATATCCCAACAGTATTCAACAGTATGATTATCACCATTGCAGTGAGTACAATGGCAAGTCCCACAGCTACGGCCACGACGGCCACCCCCGGATGCAAGACCTAAATCTCGACCTGAATAATGACCGCCATGGCTAAAGTCACCTTGGCTACCTCCTCTAACGACCACCACGACCAGAATTACTTGACAAATAAACACTAGTGACAGTAATGGCGAAAGCAGAGCGATTAGATTGCACACCAGAAGTTAGAAGGGTGTCAGAGACAGAAGTTTGACGAAGACGACTAAAAAACTTCACTGAGAGACGATACCTTAGCACCCAGAAGCTATGAGCGAATGGGGTCATAATACAAAGACAGACAGATAACAACCTAACCACATGCATGGACTCACGTTAACCTGAATAAATGTAGATATGGGCCGGCAAATATTGAGCTTCTCACAAATGCTGCAAAACTTGGCATAGTAATCCTTTGAAGCCAACTCACCCTCTTACAAAAAATAGGTCTGAGGAAGATTATATGTCCGCAACAAATTATTGACACCTGAATAAAACTTCTAAGCCTGACGCCACTTAATTTTGGCACTAAGCAAGAAAACCAAGGTATAACTAATCTGAGGCTCCATACTATTCCACAACCGAATACGAATCTGAGCATCTTTTGTCTACCAATCAACATACTTGGCATCAGATTCTTTAGGAGGGTCATCAGTCAAGTAACTATACTTTTTCTTACCCAGAAAGTAAACCTCAACAACCTTAGTTCAAAGGACATAATTTTTTCCATTCAACTGGGTGGAAGTAATGGACATCATATCAGCAGACCAAGAGTGAGATTAAGCAATAGGAATAGAACTCAAATTCATCATAAACAAATTATGGAATAGCATGGAGCAAAAAACTCAACGATTCGTTTGAACAACCACCACGAACGAACAACAAGCAAACAACCACCAACCAACAGGTCACCATGAAACACACATACGAACCAACTGAGTTAGGGGTTCTATCCAAAGAAGAAGACCCAACCAAAAGCTCAGATATACCAGGTTACAAATCGAACAAGCAAATTTGTTTGAGGCAACGGCGCTAGGGCTTCCATCTGATATACCAGGTTACAAATTGAAGAAGCAAATTGACCAACTGTCAAGGAATCATATTAACACATACCAAAGATCGTGACTGGACTGACGAATGACGGCGACTGACAGCGAGATTGTGACTGACGACGAGATTGACCAGGGTTGAGTTTGACTGGAGCAGATGGCGATAGGTCAAGATCGCGAGCGGCTGTGATCAACTCAGAATGGCTTAGATCGTCAACGGCGAAAGGTGTTCTATCAAATCATCGATAGTGACAGGTTAGAGGGCAATCGCGACTAATGCCGAGTCTGTCAGAGTCAGCAGCAGTTGCAATCAAACTGGAGAGTTTAACTGTTAGGGTTAGGGTTTTGGTTAATGCTATGATACCATGTACATGTAAGAGAAAAAGTGTTTAGGGTTCTAATCTCAACACACTAACCGAATCTTATTAATATAGATAAGATATGCAAGTACAAGAGACTCAATTACGAAACAACGCTTACTAATACCACGACATGTATAATAGCTCTCTTAACAGTGCTTATTATCCTGAATCTTTATTCAGCTTATTAGAAATTATATTGCACTGCATTTGCAGGACTCATTAAATGCAAAGCTCAATAGATCCAATGTTGAAAATCCCTGGTTCGTTTTTGGTGTTTCGTACCCTGGAGCTCTTAGTGCATGGTTCCGCTTGAAATTCCCTCACTTGACATGCGGAAGTCTTGCGAGTTCAGCAGTTGTTCTTGCTGTTTACAGCTTCACTGAATTCGACCAGCAGGTAGTACATTTTGCTATTCATCATTTATTCATTGGAAGAGGAAATCATAGTTGCTCTTAAATTTGTTTTCTGCACATTCTCGTTCCGGCACTTTAATATGCGCCAGTTCTATGGCTTTGAGCTTGTTGTTTGACCTTATGCACCTGTAAGTTGGGACTTTCAGTTTGATCTTCGTAATGCAGATTGGTAAGTCAGCTGGTCCAGAATGTAAAGCTGCATTACAAGAAGTTAATTCACTTGTGGAACAGAGGCTGGCAACAAATGGCAAAGCGCTAAAGACCTTGTTTGGTGCACCTGAGGTGTGTATTCTATTTTGTTTTGATATTATGTGAAATACGATACATCTACTAACATGAGCTAAGTGCAAACTGATTAAATTATGCTTGGCTTTGATTTTGTGCCCTGGTAGATAATTGATATTCAAGTTCTCAATATCTTGAAATTCTATTGACATGTTATGGTTTGAGAAAACCATTCTTCTAAGATTTGACGAATGCCATCACCAGGGTGGTATAGGTTGGACAGACCATGTGAGTCTAGGGGCTAGAAGAGCAGCCACCATGGCTGTAGAAATGTTTTACCTACCGTGTGGCACAAAATCTAAGTTACGGAAATGACCTCTCTGGGTAAGGCTGCGTGCATTCAAACCTTCTCCAGACCTGCAACTGGGGAGCCTTTTTTGTCAATTCTTAGTGTGCTAACGTTGAGCATGAAGTTATATTGTTGATGATGTCGAAAGAAGTGGACAAGTCGACAGCATGAGCCAATATCCTCATTTCCAATGACCACCAAAAGGCACTTCTTTCAAATGCCACTACCTGGTCGCGTCGAGAAGCCATATTGCTGTAACTGTCTAGACCCAGTTACCTTAAAAATTATAAAGCATGAGTTCGCTTTCTGTTTTTCATGTAAGTAATGCGTATACAGTCTTTAACTTGCATGTGGCCTTTTGGGTTTTTGCAGCTTAAGATTGATGCTGATTTCTTGTACTTTCTGGCAGACGCTGCAGTTATTGCGGTTGGTGCTTCAGTTATTTCCATTGTATCTGTTTATGTCTATTAATTCAACGAGTGACCTTTGTGTTTTCCATTTTGTAGTTTCAATATGGAAATCCAGATGTGCTGTGCACTCCTCTTATTCAGGCAAAGAATAAGGGCAAGGATTTGGTGGTATGCGCATGCTCTTCAATTTTAACCACTCTTCAAATGTTATGGGAATCTCCTTGTTCGAAGTAAGAATAGTTACAGTGCCTCCTAGGTTCTAACTGGTAGCTAAACTAAAACAATGGGTGGTAAGATTTTCTTATCTTGTTTGTTTATTTTATGTGGGTTTTTCTTAGGTTGGGTTGGGGTTTTTTTTTTTTTTTTCGGGGGGGGTGATTTTGCTGGAACTAGATTGAACGTTAATGTTTTAACGGTGTATGAAAAACAATGAGTGTTCGTTATTAATTTTGTTTGAGGGACATTAGGATTTGTTGGAGCTTACCAAACATGTGATGCATATAGCAGGTGTGCGTGATATGTAACATTTACTCAAATAATAGAGCTCCATTACTATCAGAGGCTTTGATTGGACAAGTGACCAAATCACTAGAGTGAGGAACTGAACTTTAATAGGAATACATGAAGCTATGCTTGTGACAATAATCAAACATTATCCAGATCCTTCAATTCCTCTACGATATTGAAAGGCCGAATTCTTCTGAAATTCAAAGTACTCAAACCCCTGAGTGTTACATGCTTATAAGGATAACATTTTCTAGTGTGGTGAGTTGTTCAAAATTACATATGATGTTTACTGAAAGCACGAAAGTTTTCATATTTGGCATCGGCACCGTGGAAATGGAGGATTTCTAAGATCTTTTTGTGTTCTGTTTGAAAGGGGATCACATTTCCATATGGAAACAGCGTAACATCGAATGTCAAACATAACTATAATCGTTTTTCCTGAATGGTAATGGACATCCACCGAGTAAGAATGTCCAAGTTTTTCATGTTTTGTTGGACATTCACCTAGCAAACATATTGGTAATTCATATTTACTATGGAACTATGCATCAACCTTTCATGTTATGTAGGAAATGCCCTATAGCATCTCCTAAGCACTATTTTACCCAAGAAAATGGGAAGGAAAACAATTAAGCAATGTGATATTTTGCAGTGTCCCATGAGTTTGAAATGATAATTAGGTGAAACCCGTAGACACATACCTGCACTGCAAGTGACACCCATTCTCAATTGCATGTAACATAGTCTACAAGTTTCTTGGTTATTGCATCATCGATGAAATAAGTAAGGTGTCTTGTTGTTTTCTTCTTTCCTAAATTTATACCTCGTTTAACTTTGGGTGATACTATTTTGCAGGATGCATATGCCTCATATGTAAAAGACTATTACCTAGGGAGCTTTGGTGTTAGCGTTCAAACGTATGATCAACAACATCTGAAAAACACTGTGCTCAATGGTGACAGTTCTGACCGGTTGTGGTGGTTTCAAGTATGTACTGAAGTTGCTTATTTCCAGGTGGCGCCGGCAAATGATAGCGTTCGCTCTTCAAAAGTTGACACAAGGCATGTATCTAGTTGCTCTATATTGATCTCTCATATTCATATTCACTAATGTACATCATTGAAATCTCTAGGCTGAATAACTTGTCCCTACTCCATATTATTATTTGCGTTCATGTACTGTCTAGTGCTTTTTATGTGTATTTATACATAAGTCAGCTGATTTGTATGTAACAGATACCATTTGGACCTTTGCAAAAATGTCTTTGGTGAAGGCATTTATCCTGATGTCGATGGGACAAATATATACTATGGCGGCAAAAAAATAGCAGGTTAAACGTCTACCCTTATAAGTAGTTTGTTATTCTGTATATCTTGTGCTAACTTTAGGTTGGCAACTAGCCAAAATAAGCATCATATGATTCATATCTCCTTGACCTACTGTAGTTGTCTTCCTTGTCTTTCTTTATCATACTCCTTGTTCTTATTGGAAATGATTTAAAGGGTTTGCTTTATGTACCACAACAATGCTAGCCACTTTAAACTTTTGTCTTTCTAAATTCTGACAGATATGTTTGGTGATCAAATTGAGACTGTCGTCTTAAGTATAGCATGATGATTGTAATATTCATTTCGTTCGTAGACTTTGCCAGGCCATGCGTAGTTTTCCTCTTTTCATGAAGTAATTGTTGGGTTGTTTCCTTTGATTTGCGGAATTACCATCAGATGCAGGGGAAAGTTGGTAACGACCTCCATTGCAATGCTTGGCTGGGGTGAGAAAAGGGTAACAGTTCCTATACCATGACGAGCACAAAAGAAGCTGATTCGGGATAGCAAGCTTAGATTAGCACCTTGAAATGTAGAAGCACTTCTGGGCAACTCCATCAGTTAGTTCACTATACTTGGAAAGACAACGAAACCTTGCAGGAAACTAAATGAGCTGGTAGAAGACAGTGGTTAACAATAGGAAAACCATAGTTGGTAATTTTTGTATTTATGCACCTCGGGCAAGATTAGATGAACAGTTTGAAGACATTATGGGATTAATGGAGTGGTGTTGAATCGAGAACCGACCTTCAATAGAATCTGGAAGAAGCACCAT
The DNA here is from genome assembly GCA_014822125.1 of Arbutus unedo. Lineage (NCBI taxonomy): Eukaryota > Viridiplantae > Streptophyta > Magnoliopsida > Ericales > Ericaceae > Arbutus > Arbutus unedo. The sequence continues at coordinate 12,558 of JABCMJ010059223.1, forward strand.
TTATGGTGTTCATGTAGTTTAATAGTAATGATGCGTACATGTCGGTAGCAATTAAGTTTCTGCATATTAGCATTATAAGGAATAATCATAAACATATTCAACCACAATTAATGCCTTCTGATGCAATTGTGAATTGGCAGGTTCAAAAATTGTTTTCACTAATGGCTCACAGGATCCCTGGCGACATGCATCCAAACAAACTTCATCTACAGATAGTGAGTCCACTCTTCTCATGAGAATTTTATAGCACTTATTGTATACACATATGATTCTGCAACTGATTCTGGCTTTATCCAGACCACCAGGCCATATATGAGGCCCAAATGTGTACTGATTTCAACCAACAGCATAAGCCTAATTTTGTTATCAATTGTTCTAACCTCGTGCAATGTTTTTTTTTTTTTTTCCTTTTTTCTTTACGATGGCATGTTGTATGTTATGTCATATTTCTGCCTACTCAAGAATTCTTTTGTTTGGTTCAGTGAACGCTTACCAAAAACAAAAGGGAATCATGCGTCATCTGTCTTCATCTTCTGCATAAGAATATTAATTTTGGATTCTGATATTTTGTTTGAATTTATTTTAATTTCACTTTGCTCTACTGAATCTTTATTGGCAATCTAACAGTGCCTTCCTACACCGTTACTTGTCATAACTGTGGCCACGGAACTGATCTCCGTGGATGCCCGCAAGCTCCTTTAGTTCCTGAAGGTAATAATGCCCAGTTTGTGTCAACTTTTTCATCATAGCGTCAAACCATCGATGGAGTTGTTTGATGTTTCGGTAAATAAATTTTTTTAACTTTTCTTTCAGGTGATGCCAAGAATTGCAGCTCCCCTGACGCCGTCTACAAAGTAAGGCAACAGATAATCGAACACATAGACTTGTGGTTGTCTCAGTGCCAATCCTCAGGTAGGAGCTCTATGTGATAAGAATAGGAGTTGTGGTTGGGGAATGTATATAACTATTAGTAATCATTATCTAACCGGATAACATTCTGAACAGATGTGTAACTGCTCATGCATTGAAGATATACCATGTATGAGTTGCTTTTATGTATGTGCAATGACCAATATGAACAGCATGTGAAAACATCATACGTTTTGGCCACAGCTTTGTATTTATTGACTCGGACTTATATGGATGACTTTGTGAACATTCGGCCTTTCCAGCATTTCAATATGGTTACGGTGTACTATATAGTGTAAAATGTAGTGGAGAAAAAGTTTCCATAGCTAGCTCACCCTCAGATTTTGTCCGACACAGTGAAGCAGCCATAGCCCAACTATATCTTGAATTCTATTTATATTGCTTGGAAAGGGGAAGCGTGTTGTGCAACAAAGCGTTGTTTCGGCACAAAAACAATATTATCCGGACACTGCCTTAGCAGTTTGAACAATATTTTTTGCACCAAAACGACATCGGTGTGGGGTATAGTATGCCGCACAGCAGGGCCCTTTTCAATAGAACGGGTTGCATTGATGCATAACATGCAGTCCAAAGCAACTGATGACTGATTGGACTTGCAAGTTTCACTCAGTCGATAAAGCCTTGCCATAACTGCTGCAAGTGCTTGTTTCTTTTTATGGATTCGCTATGTAAGCATAAACATGTACCCTAGACAGAGAGAGGGAGGGAGAAAGAGAAGAGGGGGGGAGGGGTGTTGTGAAGAGAGAGAGAGAGAGAGTTATTGTGCTTCTACCAAGGTTTTGTTGTTCCTAAAATGTCTAGTCTTTTTTGTTTATGTGATGACGAAAAGCTTGGACTATAGGACTTATCCCATTGGTGGTGAGTCTATTCATTAGAAATAAACCAAGTATCTGATCTATTGATGACCAGCCTGCACTGAGATAGTGATTACCTAATCAGTAGAGTGATTACATATCAAGTTGTACATCAAATGATACATAATTCTTATGTGATATTGTCATTGTAAGCATAGTGTAAAAGCATGTCTCATAAATTTTGATTATGTGTTTAAATAAGTAGATTTTTTGAGTTGTGTGGCATACCACATAGACATAATGTATGACTTGATGAATAGCGTGATGTTTTAGTAACATTATTTTTCCATAAATAAGCGAATCAACTCCAACTATTAAACGAAAGCAGACCAAACAAAAACTTGAGGAACGAAATAAGATAGCGTAGTGACGGTGCATATCTACCACAAGGGCAAGTCAATCACAAGGATAGAACT
>JABCMJ010059292.1:0-12886 GCA_014822125.1 Arbutus unedo
ATAGTAAAGCATGTAAATTGGAAAAAAAGTCCCGGCACTACCAACAAAGAAATGTCTAGGTTTATGGTATGGTTCATGTGAATTGGAAAAAAAAAATCGTGAGTTGTTTACCTTCCCTAACCGTTCTTATTCTGAGTTTCGTAACCAGAATTTTTCCAAAAGCTGTGAGTTTAGAAAGCAGATTTCGAAAAAAAATCCTTCTAATTATAGCAGAATTTAAAATTTGAGGTAATCTCTACCGTCGAATTAATCGATTTGGACCGCTCTTATGAAAATATATTTAGATTTCAGCTTTTGGATTGATTCTATCTTAACCGTTGGATTAAAAATACATGGGACCCACACCGTCATGTATTGTATAATAGATTCTTTTTGTAACGTCTCGACTTTCAGCACGTTAAATTTTTTATTCTTTAAATACTATTTTATTTGTCAAAATAATTTTTCTAAAAGAAAACCAATCTTTATTCACCAAATAAATCGTAACAACTTTAAACATTTGATTAAATTGAGGTTGAAGATGAAATGAGGCTAAAGTACTCTTTCAAATTTACAACTGAATTTAAAAGTAATTAGTAACATCAAAGTATTCTAAGGGTAGGGTAGCCGAGTGAAGGTTTGCCTCTAGTAGTATTCGGCTCCTCTTTCTCTGTTCATGGCATGAAACGCCAATGGCAGAAAAGTTATACCGATGAGTAATGAAACTCGGTAGGAAAGATTACCCAAAAATCAAACCCAAGGGTATACAAATATACAAGAGTTCAAAATAAAGTAGTCAAACAAGTAATGATAGTAGTAGATGCTGATACCAAATAAAGAAAGACAGTAAACACATCGAGTTCAGTATGCTCTTTTTCATTTGCATTATCTTGTATAGTCGAAACGACACCCGATGGGACTCTAACTCACATAAAACATGGCACGACGGTCAAAAGCATGCACGTGGGACTGGATATCCCTTAGCACACCTCGGGGCTTGAACCCGGTAAGCGAGCACACATGTGGGATTGGTTACCCCTTAGCACACCTCAGAACGACGTCCATTAAATAATCATACATGCGGGACTGGTTACTCCTTAACATTTTCGGAACGACGTTTGGCATCAGGTAGTACGACGGCCATACCCGATATAACCATAGATTTCAATCTTCAATTTGTTTAATAATGTTCTCTACAACTACTAGAAATTCAACATTCTCTAGTTCACACACATTAAGGCAACACATAATAACAAGGTTTTCGATACTTATGAGATCCCATGGGGATTCGAGGACATAATCAAAGCGTGGTGGATACATGTGCCAAGTGTTCATGCTATTTGGCGGATAAAATACAGTATATAATCAGAGCCAGTGGATTCGAATAGTAAGTTAAATATTCTGGAATTTTGTTATATTTTTCAACAGGTCACTCAAGTGACTCTAGCTCGCTCAAGCGGCCAAAACAAGCTTTCAGTCCAAATTTAAAAATTAAAAATTTCTGCAGCTCGCTCGAGTGACCTATAATTTTTTTTTGTTGGTGAAAATTTAAAAATCAACCTCACTCGGGTTGCTCAAGCAATCAATCATTTTTGTTTCAAAATTTAAAAATTCTAGATCTGAAATTTTCTGTTACGAGTAGAAACCCTAAAATGCGACAGAACCTAAAATAGTAACTAAATTCATGTGATAACGATGAAATTGAAAATCCTAAGGTTGGTAGGTAATAGAGTCTACCTTAATTTGGAAAAATGCCAAATAACAAGTGCGGATTTTGAAAATATTTGGGTGAAATCCTAACTTGAACCTTTCTCCTGAAGCTTCTGGAAAATCTCAAGAACACCCTTTGAACTTCTCTGGACAACTTAATAACACCTTGCAATATGCTAAAACTTATGGATTTCGAAAATATGTGTAACAATCAATTGATTAATTTGCTTTCTCTAATTACAGGCCAAGGCATAAAATCCTCCATTAACACCTTATTAACCATTGTCATAATTTTCCAAATAAATTTTTGATTTAAACCCACTAATGGTCATCAAATCCGAGAATAAATTCGACATTTTGGTTCCAATTCGAAGGAATCTGATGCAAATGTTCATTTCGTCCATTAAACCTAGAGTTATGACCATGAATGTCCAAAAATCCAAAAAGTTGTCATTTTCGAAGTTGTTGTAAATCGACAGCTCGCTCGAGCGACCTATTAAAAAATATTATTATTTTTAATTACTTTTTTGTATTTTTTTAAAATTCTAAACTTAAGTAGTTAAATACTCGAAATAAATATGAAATATAAAATTTTAATTTTAAATTTAAATATTAATATTAAATTCTATTTAAAATTACGGGTTATTACAACCTATCCCCCTTAAATAATTTTGTCTTTGAAATTAAACATGATAGTTAAACAAAAAGTTCAGAGCAATTAGCTCTCATAACATCCTCCCGCTCCTAAGTAGATTCTTCTATATTTCGGTAACGCCAAAGCACTTTGCCCAACTTGATAGTGTTGTCCCTTAGACTCTTTTCACCGTGATCTAGAATCTGAAACGACTTCTCTTCATAAGTTGTGTCTTCATCTAAAGTAACGTCCTCCCAATTAATAATGTGAGTTGAAAGCACCATATACTTCTTTAGCATTTGGCACATGAAAGACATTATGCACCCGACTAATCTGTGGTGGTAACACCAAATGATAAGCAACCTTTTTTATTCTCTCCAGAATCTCAAATGGCCTGATGTATTATAGCTCAACTTTCCTTTCTTACCAAACCAAGTAATGCCTCTTCTAGGCTTGATCTTTAGAAAAACATGATCGCCTACCTTAAACTTCAACGACCGTGTTCTCTTATCAGCGTAACTCTTTTGTCTACTCTGCACCATTAGTAACTTTGCTTGATGACCTTGATCTTCATAGTAGTCTCATGAACTAACTCTGGTCCCAAGAAACTTGTCTTTCAAACCTCAATCCAACATATTGAAAATCGGCAAGGTCGACCATATATAAAGCCTAATATGGTGCCATCTGTTTGATTGCTTGATAACCATTGTTATATGTGAACTCCACCAATGGTAAGTATCGTTCTTAATGGCTCTGAAAATCCAGCATACGAGCCTTTAACATATCTTCCAATGTCTGAATTGTGTGCTTTGACTGACCGTTAGTTTGGGGGTGGAAAGTCGTGCTCAAATGAATATTCGCCCCCAATGCCTTTTGTAGGCTTTGCCAAAATACTGACGTCAAACGAAGGTCTTGATCTGATACTATCATCATAACTGGTACACCGTGCAATCGGATTATCTTCAGAATGTAGAGTCGACTATAGGACTCCATTGTGTCTGACATCCTTACTGGCAAGAAATGTGCCGACTTAGTCAATATGTCCACAATGACCCAATTAGCATTGTGTCCCTACACCGATCTTGGTAGTCCTATCATGAAATCCATCGTAATATGTTTCCATTTCCAACCCAGAATAGATAACGGTTGAAGCATCCCACCAGATTTTTTATGTTTTGCCTTAACTTGCTGACACGTTAAACATGTTGAGACAAACTTGGCAACATCCTTCTTCATGCCATTCCGCCAATACTATCTTTGGAGGTCCTTATACATCCTATTACCTCACAGATGAACAGCAAAATTGGACTCATCAAAAGCCTTCAGCACTAACTCTCTCAACGCTTCAATGTTTGATACAAACAGTTGTGTCTGGTATCTCAAACCCCCTTTAGCACCAATCTCCCAACCAGTAGTAACTTCCCCTGAAGCCATCCGTTGCTTGATAAACTCCAACTCTTGATCAAACTCTTGTACGATTAGTATCTCCCGATGTAATTCTAGCATTGCAATCAAGGCATTTAAGCTAGCCCCCTCCTAACTCTCTATCAGTTGGAGAACAAACCCACTCACTGACTCCATTATTTTCCATTCTTGGACTGCCAAATTTGCTACTATCGTCATTGACTTTCTACTCAATGTGTCAACCACTACATTGGCCTTGCCTGGATGATATGACAAAGTGAACTTTAAGTCTTCGAGATACTCTAACCACCTTTTTTGTCTCATATTCAAGTCTTTTTGTGTGAACGAGTACTTGAGACTCTTGTGTTCAGTGAACACTCGAACTTCTCTCCATATAAGTAGTGACGCCACAACTTTAATGCGAACATCACCACTGCTAGCTCCAAGCCATGCATTGGGTAATTCTTTTTATGAATTTTTAACTGTCTCGACCCGTAAGCTATCACCCTTCCATTTTACATAAGCACACATCCTAACTCCTCCTAGGATGCGTCACAGTATACAGTGTAGCCAACGCCTCTTTCAGATATGATCACTATCGGCGCATTGGTCAATCTCTTCTTAAGTTCTTGAAATGTCTTCTCGCACGCTTCATTCCATTCAAACCCAACTCCCTTCTGTGTAAGGCGAGTCATCGGCTTTGTAATTGCGAAGAAATCCTGAATAAACCTCCTATAATATCCAGCCAATCCTAAAAAACTTTCAACCTCAAAAACTGATTTAGGCTGCTTCTAGTCCATCACTGTTTGCATCTTACTGTCATCCACCGATATACCTTCTCTAGAGACGACATGTCCAAAAAACTTGTCCTCCTTAAGCCAAAATTTTCACTTGTTAAGCTTCCCATAAAGCTGGTTCTTCCTTAGCACTTGTAGTGTAATTCTCAAATGCTTCTTATGTTCTTGCTCTGATGAGGAATAGATCAATATATCATCAATGAAAATGACAATAAACCTATCCAGATATGACACAAAAACTTTGTTCATCAAGGGCATAAACACTACTAGTGTGTTGGTAAGTCCAAATGGCATCACTACAAACTTATAGTGGCCATAACGAGTTCGAAATGTCGTCTTTGGTATGTCCTCCTCCTTAATCCATAGTTGATGAATCCATGATCTTAAATCAATATTTAAGAAATAAGTGGCTCCTCTTAGTTAATCAAACAAGTCATCTATTCTGGGTAAAGGGGTATTTGTTCTTTATCGTGACTTGATTAAGTTGACAATAGTCTATACACATTCACATTGTTCCCTCATTCTTCTTCACAAACAACGTCGGGGCTCCCCACGACGATGTATTAGGTCAGATATAGTCCTTATCGAGCAATTCCGAAAGTTGCGTCTTCAACTTCTACAACTCAATTGGCGCCATGTGATAAGGTGCCATCCACGTCGGAACTATTCCTAATTATAGCTCAATTGAGAAATCCAGCTCCCGCTTTAGAGGCAATCCCAGTATCTCATCTAAAAATACATCAGCAAACCTAAATCTTTCCGATTAGCCTCTTTTAACTTTAGACTTGCTAGCCAACCAGTCAACTAATCTTGCCACCTAGATTGTGCCATTGAAACTGGATCCTGTCTATCTCTCTTAAATTTAAAGCATGTTTCGTCAGTTGAATAGCCAGTCATAGTCATTCGATGACAGTCAATCACAGTTCTAGAAGCTGATAACAAATCCATGCCTAGTATGACGTCAAAGTCCGCCATCTCTACGACTTACAAGTCACAAATTAACTAAAGGCCTAATATTTTTATGTTACAAGCCCGACGTATCCTACCTACTATTACTTGTCTTCCTAAGGGTGACATGATATACATTGATATGTTTAAGGCCTCAGTCTCTAAACTCAATGCCCGTGTACATGCAGTAGATACAAATGAATGTGAAACACTAGAATCAAATAAGACTTGCACATAAGTACTGACCAATATGAGTGTACCTTGTATGACTGTTGGGTTATACTCATCATCTTGCCCTTGAAGAGAAATTTTTTTGCCCCCTGTGACCTAATTACCTCCTAAATTTTGACCCTGTCGAGACTACCAGTTGTAGGATCGTTGATGTTCTGCCTTAACTTGTTGACACGTTAAACATATTGAGACAAACTTGTCATTCCACCAATACTGTCTCTGAAGGTCCTTATACATCTTATTACCTCTCGGATGTATAGCAAAACTGGACTGATCAAAAGCCTTCAGCACTGACTCTCTTCATGTTCCAATGTTCGGTACAAACAATTGTGTCCGTATCTCAAATCCCCATCAGCGCCAATCTCCCAACTAGTAGTAACTTACCTTGAAGCTATTCGGTGCTTGATCAACTCCACCACTTGATCAAACCCTTGTATGATTAGTATCTCCCCATGTAATTTTGGCATTGCAATCAAGGCATTTAAGCTAGCCCAATTTAACTCTCTGTCGCTTGGAGAACAAACCCACTCACTGTCCATTATTTTCCATTCTTGGACTGCTAGATTTGCTACTATCGCCCTTGACTTTCTGCTCAATGCGTCAGCCACTACATTGGCCTTGCTTAGATGATATGACAAAGTGAACTTGAAGTCTTCAAGATACTCTAACCACCTTCTTTGTCTCATATTAAAATACTTTTGTGTAAACAAGTACTTGAGACTCTTGTGGTCAGTGAACACCTCGAATTCCTCTACGTATAGCTAGTGACCCCACGACTTTAATGTGAACACCACCACTGCTAGCTCAAAGCCATGCATTGGGTAATTCTTTCCATGAATTTTCAACTGTCTTGACCCATAGGCTATCACCCTTCCATTCTATATAAGTACACATCTTAACCCCTCCTTGGATGCGTCACAGTGTACGGTGTAGCCCATTCGCCTTTTAGGTATGATAAATATCGGCGCGCTGGTCAACCTCTTCTTGAGTTCTTGAAATGTCTTCTCGCACACTTCCATTCAAACTTAACTTCCTTCTGTGTAAGGCAAGTCATTGGCTTTGTAATTGCGGAGAAATCCTGAATAAACCTCTTGTAATATCTATCCAATCCCAAAAAACTTCTGACCTAAAAAACTGATGTAGGCTGCTTCTGTCATGACTCATCCCGTAAAGGTTAAGGAACATGACCGACCATGAGTGAAACTCGTAAGGCCTTAAAAAAAATAGATCAGAATAGAAATTTTCTATCAACGTATCTAATATCAGAGTGTGAAAAATAAAATATACTTCCAGAGTTCAGTGCATAAAATAAAGTGCAATAATGTGACCCTTATGGGCTTACAAACCATGACTACGGCCCAAAATCCTGACCGGTCAACAAATAACATTACAATTAATGTCATGCCATATCAAAATGTGCTAAGTTTAGGGATCACAAAGGATAACTTCAGTTCCAATACAATATGTAGAATTCAAGCATGATTAGCATCATTATTAAAACCTGAGTGCATCTAGATATGACAAGTTTACTAACTTCCATAGTAACATAATCTGTATTTTGAAATCAATTATAATCAAATGATAACACCCTATGATATATGAATCTAGCTTTTAGGCTTACACTATAACCATGCACAATTATCAAATGACAATATTATGTGACGTATAAAATCAGCTTTTAGGCTTGCGCTGTAACCATGTATGGCAACATTGTATGATCTACGGCAACACTAGTAAATTAGAGAGCGACCCCAAATATATAGTCGGCGTGATATCACTCGTTGGATTACCTGGTTAATAATCCACACCCTTATTACTTCACCTCATCGCTAAAATCTTCATCTGCCCCCTATCTGATGGGGCGTTGTATTAGATCTCATAACCATGCCACGATATTTTTACAATACCATTATTCTTTTTAAAGTCTTAATCAATTATGCTCAGTTTATCATTTATTCAATGCTTAGTCACTTAATGACATGAATTATGTATCGAAACAACAAATCATTCATTTTCATTGTAGAATGCAATTAAGCAAGTCATATGCAAGACTCACCTGAAATTAGACCGTACTTTCTTTCTATTAATTCGGCCCGATGATTTTCAATTCCCGGATCTATCATAATAAATAAAAGCACTTATTGCCAATAATTCTTAAAAGTATATACTAACTTAGTGATTCAAGTCGCATAGTTACTCGGACTCCTTGATTCGTAAGGGCAAAAAATAAAATTCGGGTTCTAGGGCAAAATAGTCAATTTATCCAAATTTAACAAGTGCCCCGAAGAGCTTTCTCGGGATTCGGGTAAATTTTATTAGTTAATCATTAGTCCAATTCATATATACTAGAGCTTGAGTGACTCACATTCGATCGGTTTTGGTCGCCGGTTACTTAAACCGTAAAAGAGTATTTTCGTAATTTTACTATCGGCCGTCCAAAAATATAACCGAGGCAGAACCCACATTATTTTCAGTCCTTACTCACATTAAAAGTCTAATTTATGGTCGGTCCGTTTGTGTGGTAATTTTAGTGTCAATAGGCTAGAAAATAAGTAAGAGTGACGTTTTGGTAATTATACTCTCCGGTCTCCAAAACCGAGGACCGAGACTTGGCCCACACACATCATTTAACTCTAATCTCATTATGGTATAGTCAATTTCGCGATTCAACTAACAGATGTGGCGATTTAAGTGGGTACATGAGTTGAGTTGAGTTTCTAAAAAGAGAAAAATCACAAAAAGATAGTTTTTGGTAGCGACTTTGGGGTTATTTTCTGTGAGGTATGTAGGTCTCGAGAAAGATCTAATCCATCTAGGTTCAAGACTTGATGTTTGTCTATAACTTTCATCTTTTGAGAAACGGATTTGGACTCTTTGAACATCAAGATCCAGGAGCCCGAAGTTGATAAAAAATATAGAAAAATCTGAAAAAATAGTGTTCATCAGTCCGCGAGTCATTTTCGTAGCATGATTTTAATGAGTCAAAATGTCCTAGAGTAAATCCATTCCGTCTATGTTTAAGATAAAATATTTATATCAAATTGTTGTCCTTTACAAAATGTAATTTAAGTACCCAAACATCAAGATCTAAGGCTCCAAAATTGACAAAAAATCAGGAAAATCCGGAAAAACAGTTTTCTCAAGATGGTGTGTAACTTTCGTAGCACAATTTCTATGGATTCTAATGGTCTGAGGGTCGATTCATTCCATTTATTTCGAAGACTAAATGTCCAACTATGATTTCAAACCATAAAATCTAGATTAAACTATTTAAAACATTAAGATTTAAAATCTCGAACATAAGAAAAAATATGCGCTTATAAGGGTGTTCTACCTCCTTCCGTGTCGGAAAGCTTAATGGCCGGACATGGCGGCTCGGCCACGAATATGGCAGTCTTGGAGGAACTCCGGTGAGTCCAAATATGGGTGGTGATGTAGAGGTGGCGATGGTGTTTGTTGGAAAATGTAATTTCCAAGAAATTTTTTTTTTGGGTTTTTCGAACCAAAAATCAAGCGGGCGCAAACCACTTACAAAGTGGGTCAAAGTGGGTTTAGATGCACCTATGTCAAGGGTATGAACCGAAATAAAAATGGGCAAATTTCATTGAGAAATGAATGTTTAATTGACATTCAAAGTGGGGTTAATTGGAAGGTGAAGAGTCACTTCACGCATACCAAAAAATGCCCGATCCCACGTTGATTTGTTCAGGAACAATTGATAAGGATATAAGTTTTAAGTTTCACATAAAGGCTTGGCCCTTTGGGTTATCCAAATTTTGCGAGTGGGTGAGCGCCTACCCAATAGCCGATTTAATGATCACACACGCGCTCGTGCGCACGCCGCTTGCCCGGACCGGGGCTAGGGCTCGGGGCCCGTGGCCCGAGGTCCGGGTTTGGGCTTGGCTTGGGATTGGACTTGGGCTTAGACCCTTGACCTAATTCTTTTTACAGAAAAAACATTTGGGCTTGGTGAATCGGTTTACGTGACTGGACTGACCCAGAACCCGATCTATTACCAAGATCCGTGACTCTTGGAATTATCTAGCAGGAATTAATCTGCATTTGGTTTGTAGTTGGAAATCTGAAAGGTCCCCTTAATGGTCGTAGGAACTAAGTTGCTTGTGCTGCAACTAAAATTCATCAGTCGTTGTATCCTGAGAGATAGACGCCTACAGTACCTCAAGCACAATTCGGTGAGGCAACGAATTTTATCTTAGGGACACTGTGTGATACAGAGACCCCGACTACAATTCTTGAGATCGAAGTTCTTCATTCTGTTCTTATTTTTTTTATTTGCAGTTTTTAATTTCAGTACTTTATAATTTTCTATTCTTATCTCAGTTCTGAAATTTTAATATCAAGCTGTTTTATTTTGTTTTATTTTCGCGCTTTCACTAACAATGTAGTGGTAGAAGGTGATGAAAAAAAACCAAGAAGAAGTAGAAATAGAAGAAAACTTGTGTGTGAGCAAGAGAAAGAGATAGAGATGGAGGCATAGAGAGGGACGGGAGAGCATGGGAAAGAAGTGGAAAAATGAGAGCAAAATGCAAGGACATAAACATATAAAGAACTAAAATAGAAAATAAATTAAACAAAAATAAATAAATGAATTATTGATGAGAGAATGGATTCGCTCTCTATGTTTTGTGCAAAAATGAAGATTTGATTTTGACTTTGATGGATTTCCATCGGTCAATGGCTCGATCGTGTGCACGAGTACAAAATGCTACGCGATCCCGAAAAATTGTTCCGGTACCGATTTTTTAAAAATATGAAAATGGACCGAGTGACTCAGAAAAATACAAGGATCAACATGACGTGCTTGAATTTCTCATGTGATCGTTCATTATTAGGCTGACATCTCAAAATGTCCTAAAATTTAACGTTTTTAACGAACGTAAGTTCCGAAATCGAATTTTCTAAATCAAATAGTAGAAATAAAAATAAATTATGTGACAATTATAATTATTCCTGCCATTTTTAAATTTAAATAATTAAATTGGGTCGGTGTATTAAAGCTTCCAATCCATCATTGCCTGCACCTTACTGTCATCTACCAATATACCTTCTTCAAAGGCGACATGTCCCAAAAACTTGACATTCTTAGGCCAGAATTCTCACTTGCTAACTTTCTTGTAAAGCTGGTTCTTCTTTAGCACTTGTAGTGTAATTATCAAATGATTCTCATGTTCTTGCTCCGATGAGGAATAGATCAGCATATCATTAATGAAAATAATAATAAAACTATCTAGATATGGCACAAAAACTTTGTTCGTTAGGCACATAAACACTACTGGCGCATTGGTAAGTCCAAATGGCATCAATACAAACTCGTAGTGGCCATAATTCGAAATGCCATCTTCGGTATGTCCTCCTCCTTGATCCATAGTTGATGATACCCCGTTCTTAAGTCAATATTTAAGAAATAAATGGCTCCTCTTAGTTAATCAAACAAATCATCTATTCTGGGTAAAAAGTATTTGTTCTTTATCGTGATTTGATTAAGTCGACGATAGTCTATACACATTTGTAATGTTTCCTCCTTTTTCTTCACAAACAACGCCGGTGCTCCCCACAATGATGTACTAGGTTGAATATAGTCCTTATCGAGCAGTTTCTGAAGTTGCGCCTTTAACTCTTGCAACTCAGTTGGTGCCATGCGATAAGGTGTGATCGATATCAGAGTTTTTCTTGGTTATAGATCAATTGAGAAATCCAACTCCCGTTTTGGAGGTAATCTCAATATCTCACCCAAAAATACATTAGCAAACCTAAATCCTTCCGGTCTGCCTCTTCCAACTTCAGATTTGCTAGCCAGCCAGTCAATTAATCATGCCACCTAGATTGTATCATTGAAGCTAGGTCCTGTCTATCTCCCTTAAATTTAAGCATGTTTCATCAATTGAATAGGCAGTCACAGTTTTTCGATGATAGCCAATCACAGTTCTAGGAGCTAATAACAAATTTGTGCCCAGTATGATGTCAAAGTTCGCCATCTCTACGAATCGCAAGTCACAAGTTAACCGAAGGCCTGATATTTTTATGTCACAAGCCCGACATATCCTACCCATTGTTACTTGTTTTCCTAAGGTTGACGTGACATACATTGATATGTTTAAGTCCTCAGTCTCTAAACTCAATGCTCGTGTACATGCAGTAGATACAAATGAATGCAAAGCACCAAATCAGATAAGACTTGCACACAAGTACTGAATAATACGAATGTACCTTGTATGACTGTTGGGTCATACTCATCATCTTGCTTGTTAAGAGTGAAAATTCTACCCCTTATGACCTAATTGCCTCTTGAATTCCGAACCTGTTAAGACTACTAGTTGCCAGATCTGTTTTGCCTACTATTTTGGCAGATGTGGGTATTCCCTCTTCATGTGACTCTTTTCATTGCAGTTGAAGCAAGTCACATCATCCATGTTTCTTATAGTCCCCTGACTGCCACTGCTTGTCTGACTTATAGTCTTACTGGTCTATCTAGTCTCCGGCGATTGCTGCTGTTGTGGTTTATAGGGCCTACTTCGATCAAAATTGCATGTATTGTTGTTTCCCGAGTCTTGATAGGTCCGCCCGACCCTTGGCTGGCCTTTCTTCGTAGTTCCCAGCTTTGCCGAGAGTCTAATGCCCCGCGCTCCAACGTAAGAGCACGGCTCACCACCTTCGCATACGTGACACTCTCCAGAGACATAATTTTTCCCTGGATAGCAAGACTAAGACTCCACTCAAAACATCTAGCTCTTGCCTCATCAGTTGGCACAAGAATGGATGCATGCCTAGATAACTTGTAAAACCTTGCAGCATACTTATGTGACGTTCATCTGATGAGCGGCCAAAGTAACCTTATGTGAGAACCCGAATTTTTTTTTTTTTTATAAATTGTCCGGAATTAGATTTAAAAAGTGATTTTATGCACTTTATGTATGTATAATGATTTGGGGTTTATGGGTGATGCAAGTAATATAGTGAGGGGTGTAAGTGCATTTGACCTTTTAAAAAGAGCTCACATCAGATTTTTGGGAGAAATCCCAGAAATTTTCTCTCTCTTCTCTTCTCTTGTCCCGTTGGTGCCTCTTTGGAGGTGTGAGTGTATTAGCTCCTCCAAACCCACCTCTCAAATCTTGCAAAAATCTAAAAATACCTCAAGATCCTTCATATCCCCCTCGTTGTTGGT
>JABCMJ010059308.1:0-11448 GCA_014822125.1 Arbutus unedo
GGACTTCTTGTTATAAATTTCTTTATTCTGTGACAACCAAATCAAACAGCCTTACATCTAATCTTGTGCACCTCCTTTTTGTTCTTAGATAATGTCCATCTCTAAGATATGACACAATGAGATCCATCCAATTGGGGCCGAGATCAATGTCCATGACTTTATCAGCTCGTGGAGCTTCTATGCTCGACCTGTCGATGGAGTCGACATATATATATATATATATATATATATAGAGTTTGGTGTCTGTTTTTTGGGATTGCCAAGACCAAACACGCCAAGGCAATACCCAATAGGATTTACATGCCGAGGCCAAGCATGCCAAAGCTTGAAACTATGTCAAACTTTGGACTCAGTTCATATTGATATTTAACTCACCCAAATAGAGTTGTAAGTTTCCCAAACTATGTTTAAACTTCCATTAAGTCGAATTTTAATGTGTTAGACAAATTTCTATTTACATTATTATGAAGAAAAATGTCCCCAATTGGAGAAAAATATATTTGAAGCCGGTCGTAGTTTAGCTTTCGAAAAACTCAAAGAGAAACTAGTTATTTCATTTGATGCCAATTCTTTTACAAGTTGGTCAATAAATTCAATTGCTTGGCAATTTTATTAAGTTTACAAAAGAAAAGAAGAAGAAAGGTGGGGTGAAAAGTGTAATTCCTGGTAAAAGCGAGAGTAACCTTATGATTAAAATATAAAATTGGGGCCTACGACTTCAAGTCGCCTTTATTTTTTTTGAACTAACTTTGAAGTACCCTGAAGAACCGGGAATGAGTTGGTATAAACCTTTGACTCTTCTCCTCACATAGGTCCAACTTCCCATTAAATTAACCCTAACCGCAATTAAATTTCGTTCCACCCTCCATCCACCCCCTCAATAAGTTACTTGTTTTTCTCTTTATAATTTAGAATGTCTTAATCAACTTACAGTATTTTAATTAAATTTTAGAAGACCAATTTAATTTATCTTTCACTATCAAGAAATCTAATTAAAAAATAATAATTTTTGTATAAATTTATGAGAGGTAAATAAATCTTATAGTCAACTCAAAGATACATGAGAACTAAGCCGTCGACTAATAACTAAGGCCACATCTACTTACTATGTCGTTTTGGACGCCAACAATTTCAGACCACAAATCTTCTTAGATGAGGACAATATTGAACAACCATCTCTGACCGCCAACTTTCTAATATTGGGTCTCGGGGGACTGTCACTCGGACCAATGTCGTCTTAGTCGGTATTGCCGACCAAGACAAAACAGTGCATTGGTCAGTCTAATGATATCTCAACTTAGACCATGTTTAGGGATGGAGAATGCAGAAGATACATTTGAGTGTATTTATCTGTACACTCAAATAATTCCTATAAATAAGAGCGAAGATTCACCAAGAAGTAGGATTGATCATTAAAGAAAAACTTATTCCAAGTTGATTATTGGAATATTATTAGTCACTTTTACATACTAAAAGATTGCATGCAATATTTTATCGTCGTTTTGGTGCTTAAAAAATTATCCAAACACTACTCAACTATTCGGATAATTTTTTAAGAATAAATTTACTAGCACATCAAGTTGCACATATTTTTATAAGACAAAATATAAACACAAATTTCATAAATTTTAATATATGTTCAAATTAATAAATATTATATAAATATGATATATTAATAGTATTACTTATTTTTTAAATATTAAAATAATATAATTTTGACTGGCCCCCAAGTCCCTCAACAACTATGTAAACAGTCACAGCTGTATTTATGTTTTGACTTAATTGTGGATCTGTCACCTGTGCAAAATCCTGTTTTTGCCAATCCGGTGACAGGACAGAAATTTGCAAAGGTTAAAACCCACCTCAGATCTCTCCAAGAGTCCAAAAGCATTGACATGAGACGGATTTATATTCATCTGATTCGTCTTGTATCTTTCGCGTTAAATCAGGAAAAAGACCAGAGACCCATGTCTGCAACTCCCAATTGGTTTCTCCATTCTTACCCATAAAGCTATTGTTAGCTCCCTCTCTCATGTGGTACTTGTCATGTGCTCACCATCTTCTTCTGTCCTCCTTTAATGACTACCTAATTGCTTCTCTCTATCTCTCTATCTCTCTCTAAATCTGCAGCTGGGTCTTGTTTGATGGGTAAGTGAAGAGTACCATTTAATTGTTATTCAATTTTCTTTTCTGTTTCTCCCAAGCCTTATTCTTTGGATCTTTCGTCTTGGGATTATTGTCAGTGTTGAGTTTTCCTTTTCCACTGGGGAATTGTTTTCTAGTTCAGCTTTACATCTCTCCCTAGTTGATTTCTCATCTTTAGAATTGTGGGTTCTCTCTATCAATTCATTCTATTGTGCAAACTATTAATAGCAGATTCAGTTTGTGAACGTCATCTTCATTGCATTAGGAAATCACTTCACTTCTTCCTACTGTAATTTATCTTGGGTTTGAAATGGAAACTTGGGAATTCATCCGTTTTCTGTGGATGTCTCTATTCCTTCTCCTTTTCTCTGAATCTTGCACGGCTAGTGTTCGAATGTTTGGCAAAATGAATCCAGGGTTTCAAGGGTCTCAAATGAATTGGATAGATAATGATGGGTTATTCCTCTTGTCCAATAACTCGAATTTCGCATTCGGATTCACCACTACCCAAGATGTCACTTTGTTTCTGCTCACCATAACCCATATGGGAAGTTCAACAGTTGTTTGGACTGCAAATAGAGGCTCCCTTGTTCGAAATTCGGATGATTTTTTCTTTGATGATACAGGAAATGCTTACTTACAAAGTGGTGGAGCCACTGTTTGGTCTAGTAACACTGGAGGGAAAGGGGTTTCTGCTATGGAATTGATGGATTCAGGAAATATGATTTTGCGTGGAAAGGAAAATAGCATAATTTGGCAGAGTTTTAGCCATCCGACGGATACCCTTTTGTCGAATCAGGAATTGGTCGATGGAATGAGGCTTGTGAGCAATCCGAAACCTAATAACTTGACGTATTTCCTGGAAATCAAATCCGGGGATGTGATTCTATCTGCGGGGTTTCAACCTCCGCAGCCTTATTGGTCTATGCGTCAAGACAATCGAAAAACCATTAATATAGATGGTGGGGTGGTATCTATGGCATCTCTTGAAGCCAATTCATGGAAGTTTTATGGTTCAGACAAAATCTTACTGTGGCAATTCGTATTTTCGAGCAATACGGATGCGAATGCCACTTGGGTTGCTGTTCTTGGAAATGATGGATTTATCACCTTCTCCATTCTCCAAAATGGAGGTTCGAGTGGTGATTCGCCAACGAAAATACCAAGCGATTCATGTAGCAGGCCCGAGCCTTGTGATCCATATTATGTTTGTTATAGTGACAATAGGTGCCAATGCCCTTCTGGTTTGAGCTCCAGTACAAATTGCGATCCAGGGATTGTTTCCTCTTGTGATCACTCCAATGGTCGTATCAATCTTGTACAAGTAGGGGATAAGCTCAACTATTTCGCGCTTGGGTTTGTTTCGCCTGTTTCCAAAACCAACTTGGGTGATTGCAAAGCCGCTTGTGATAGTAACTGTTCTTGCCTCGCTTTGTTTTTCGACAACAGCTCTGGAAATTGCTTCCTTTTTGACAAGATTGGAAGCTTTCAAGACTCAAACAATGGTGGTGGTTTTCTTTCGTTCGTAAAGGTTTTGAGCACCGGAGGCAGTGGCAACAACACTAGAGGAGGAAGTGTAAATAGCCAGAAACGCTTTCCGTATGTCGTGATCATAGCCATTTCGACGGTGGTTGTTATTATTGGTCTGCTCTTTGTTGGATATAGGTATTGGAGGAAGAGGGGAATACCGGAGACTCCCAAAGGCAGTTCGGAGGAGGATAATTTCTTAGAGAATTTATCCGGGATGCCGATACGTTTCAGTTACAGAAATCTCCAAACCGCGACCGATAACTTCAGGGTGAAGCTCGGACAAGGAGGGTTTGGTTCGGTTTACCAGGGGGCTCTCCCGGATGGTACCCGTTTGGCTGTGAAGAAATTGGAGGGAATTGGTCAGGGAAAGAAAGAGTTCCGGGCTGAAGTTAGTATAATTGGAAGCATTCATCATCTCCATTTGGTGAGACTGAAAGGATTTTGTGCCGAAGGAACACATCGCCTTCTTGCTTACGAGTTCATGGCGAACGGGTCTTTGGATAAATGGATCTTCAAGAGAAGCAACGAGTTTGTTTTGGATTGGAACACGCGGTTCAACATAGCCTTAGGGACAGCCAAAGGTCTTGCTTATCTCCACGAGGATTGCGACGTGAAAATCATCCACTGTGATATAAAACCCGAAAACGTGCTTTTAGACCATCATTTCCATGCCAAAGTCTCGGATTTTGGTTTGGCGAAGCTAATGACTAGAGAGCAAAGCCACGTTTTCACGACTATGAGGGGCACTAGAGGGTACCTCGCGCCAGAATGGATCACGAACTATGCCATATCGGAAAAGAGCGATGTTTACAGCTACGGGATGGTGTTGCTTGAAATCATTGGGGGAAGGAAAAACTATGATCCTTCTGAAACATCGGAGAAATGTCATTACCCGTCTTACGCTCTAAAGATGGTGGAAGAAGGGAAACTGAGAAGTATCCTAGACTCGAAATTAGAGATAAACGATGAGGACGAGAGGGTGGCGATTGCGGTTAAAGTTGCTTTGTGGTGCATACAAGATGATATGCACCTAAGGCCACCAATGACCAAAGTGGTCCAAATGCTTGAGGGTCTATGTGTGGTTCCTCCTCCGCCAATGGCTTCTCAAACGGGTTCGCGTCTCTATTCAAGTTACTTTAAATCAACTAGCGATGAGGGGACTTCTTCTGGGCCCTCGGATTGCAACAGCGATGCTTATATGTCTGCCGTGCAGCTTTCAGGGCCGAGATAACAGTTGGTGAAAGTTGGGGAGGAGGAGGATTATTAGTATAATTGTAGGGTAATTTGTTGATGGGTCAGTTTAGTATACAACAATATTGTTTTTGATTTCTGTATATTTGTACATCACTCTAATTTTGTGATACTAGCTCGTGTAAAGCTTGGAATTCGATTGCAAGTGACTTCTTTGCTCCACTGTAAATGAAATAAAGGTCGATGGATTTGAGGTTCGTTCTTCTCCTGTTTGCATAGTGAGAATTAAACATTTACAAATTCATGATCCAAACATACCGATCAGCTATTCATATTTTTAGTCAGAACATGTTTTGTCTATTTCATATAGAGAACTTGTGGTTATAGAAGTTGACTACCATTTGAAGACAGCAGCATGAAGTTCTCAGAAGTTTTCGCGGAATCTCGTCCAAATCACTGGTAGGGCTATTGAAATCGTGAGCATCAGTTTTCAAATTCAATTGGTAGTATCCGTACAGTATTCGGGCCTTTCGCTGTTGTGAAGTTTTTGGACCTCAAACTCAATCCTAAATGATTCCAACAACAAACTTTTGACCTTTTCAAAAGTGTTAAAAGATATTTCTGTGGCTTTTTTTAACATAAAGAGAAGCATTATTTGTTACTACTTCTGATCATGGTTGAGCTAGCTGTTGAAGTTTGTCTCCTAAGTCCAAATGAATGGTTTGTACTGCGCGCACTGGCGATGGATAGAAGCAATGGTTTCTAGATGTATGGTTGTATTTGGTATCACTTCTTCTCCATACACATTTTCTTCCCTACTCCTCTAAACTCTAATATTTTACTGGTTCATTTCGAATTTACAACCATGATCTGCATGGTTCATTCGGTGGTGGAACCACCTTAGGGTTAAGGTGGGTTCTAGCACGGGTCTTTTTTTTATATGTAAAATTTTAGCCAAAATAATTTTGGCTCCCCTATTATGTGCAATCCTATTCATTTTTAGCCCAATTTAAAATATACTTAGGGCAAAATAAATTTTTGGTTCCATCATTGGGTTCATCTCATAAAATTTGTTGTGGTAGGCTGGATATGGATATGCAGGTAAATGGGTCTTCAGTTCATGAGTACGTTTGGTCCATTTGAACTATGATTGAGCTGGGCCAGGTCCAATGATGGGTCCACTGTTGTTAGGCCGAGATGATTGACAAAGCCACATAGCGTGCCTCGTACAATGCGGAGCACACGACATGCCAAACCTATCTGAACCTTCACTCAATCAGCATTTCACATTGGGTTGAAGATCTCTCAAGTTACAGTCTTCGGTCGTGACACCGAGGACTCTACGCTCGGCATGACCACGTGGAGACGTACCCCCACGTTGCGGGCAGCTGTTTGGAAAAATGTGGGGGAGAAGTAGTTGCAAGACACGTGAACATTTCCGTTTGATCCGCACGAACTTGGGACATGCGTCAAAAGCACAATGATTAAGGTCCACAATGCAATATTTTCTGGCTGGTAATCTCGGCGGTCTGTTGAGAGTACACTCTATAAATACTATATGGGTACTCTACTCTCAGGTACGCGTACACTTTCTCTATAGTTTTTAAGTTACTCTCTCTCTCTCTCTCTTTCTACAGAAGTTAACTTAAGCATCGAAGTGTCAGCAGAAGACCTAAACCCAATCGATACTAATATAGTTTGGAGTATTTTGTAAAAAGGTGAAGAATGCACGAAAGATTTAACGAGAAGTCAAAAAATAGAATTTTATGCAAAAATTAAGTTTCATCAGATATCAAAAGGAAAATAAAATTGACCAGAAATATATTTCAAACTTAAAAGCATTTATTGCACAAAACAAAATATAATTTAATCCAAGTACCTATCGATATTGGATAAAACTGATATTTGCAGATTTTTCAGAGCCTTTTACACCATGATTGATGTGGATTATTGTACTGGAGTTGGGAGTGGTCTCATAAAATAAGAGTTTTGAGGGATATGGGTATGGACTTTAAGGATACCAATTATGAGACAAGCAATTGCTGGACAGCATATGTTAACTTGTGATAAACACCAAAAGGTTGATATATATATATGCTTAAATCCTAATCACCGAATATTATGATTTTTAGAGCATTTGATACGGTGGGAGTATTATATGTCTATACTGTTGTGCCAATCCCAATCCCAATCCCAGACGCCTAATATTATATAATTTCAAAATGAGTTTTGAATAATGTATGCACTAAACTCATGACATTAGACAATGGGTTTTTCATTTTTAAACTCCAAAATTAGGAAGAATTCATGCATAAAATTCTTAATAGTGGCTCAAGTTTGTTGGATCTTTGAAGTTTGATTCGTTTTTAGTTTGCCACTTTGTTTGTTATATCGGGATTCAATTTATCCAGTTATGTCGCTAGAGTTCAAGAAACAGCGTTCACGGCAAGAGTTTGACGTCGGTACTCTAAAAACGCAGACAGAAATATTATGATAATTGACAACGTAAAATCTTAAGATAAAGTGTTATTATACCCAATTGTCAGATGTATTATTTAGTACACTCTTTATTTGATAGAAGTGAAAGCTGGTATGAATTATGGATGTTACTTAATTACATATTCAAGAAACTACCTAAAAAAATTTGTATAGTGCTTTTATTTTATCTCTTTGCTTGATTTATTCTTGGCGCAAATTGGGCCGGGGAGGATTTGACATTTGTGGCAAGCTGCATTGGGAATCCTCTTCACTAAGGAGTAGGTCAACTATTTTATTTGGATTTACGTTATTAATTATTAGATTTTTTTTTTTTTGAATTTTTTATAATTTTTTATTTTGTGTCATTTATTATAGGTTATTGGTTTCTCTCGATAACAATTTTAAGAAAATAAAAAATTATATTAAAAAATTAGAAGAAAAAAAACTTTGTAAAAAATAAAAAAATAACTTTGTTTTAACTTATTTTTCGTCTTTTCTGATTTTTTTTAGTTTTTCGATAAAATTTTATACTTTTCTGATTTTTTTTAGTTTTTCGATAAAATTTTATACTTTTTAGATTTTTTTCATCAAGACGAACCAACAATTCACAAAAAATAATACAAAACTAACAAATAAAAAAAAACTAAATGAAGACAAAAAATTATAATAAGAACAAGAGGCCAAATTAATAAAAATTTCAAAGACAGTTTGTCTTGATTTGAGATTTTATCTCTGTTTTGAGATTACAACGAAGATCCACAGAGGAACATGATCTTCTCCGGTTCATGTTTTGAATTAGAGATTCTGTCGTTCACGTTCTAAAACTCGTCAAGAGCATCAACCAACGAAGTTTTACTAGTCTGGTCTAATTCGTCTCCGAGATCCGACTAACTTGAATCTTGTGTATGGAACATCAAGTTATTGTCACCTACTTTTACCAACTCCAAGGCACTCTGATACTTAAGTTAGAACACATGGGATGAAAACACAATAGTGATTGTATTTGTAATTGATTGCGTACCTATTTTTGTCCTATAAGTCTATATTTATAAGTTACCCTGTGCCTTTATCCGGTAATCGAATATTTTGGGACTCCATCTCTATTTGTTGTGGATTTCTTTATGACTTCTTTTTCAACTTACTCACTACCATTTCAAGTTGTTTCCTCAAAGTGTAAGGGTTTCCTAAACAGGAACCTTTGTCATATCCTTGTACTTTCCTTTTCAGGCTCCCTTCCATTTCTAGTAGGAGCACGACAACTTGTCTCGATGGCCGATCGGCTGCTCGGCATGGCGACAGACCATGTTGCCAACTCGAGCTTCTATACACGTCAAAAAAATTTCAACCTAGTCGTTGCTTAACATGGCGACGTCCCATGCTGTAAACTGGACCCACAGTTTACTTCAGACGATCTTTAGCTGAATGTCGTCTAGGCTGATCTCAGCTTTGGCTAAGCAGGCTAGTGATCGGGCAATCGGGCTAGTCTGACAATTCAGCCTACTGCAATAACTCCTTAACTACGCTTCGACTAGATTGATGATCAGTTGATAGGAGTGGCCAGACTTATAAAACTATAACTTTTTGGCACACATGACACATGTCTCTCATTGATTGGTTGGCAATCCGACTGACGCATTGTTTCGCATGCGTCAGTTCAGGTGTATTAACTATTATCCGTTAAGATCTTATCACATGTATATATTGATCGATCAGACGTTTTGCCCCTTCATTTCCTGTGTGCCTGTTCATTTTCCCTCATATATATGTATGTATGTATATGTATATGTGTGTGCGGGAGGGGATAGAGAGAGATAGTTTTCTCTTAAACTCTCCTTTGCAATTTCTTGATTTGAACCTGTTGTCTCTTTGATCAATTGGGAAGCACGTCTTCGATCTTCAATCTAAGGTAAATCGATTGTCCTTGATTTCATTTATGTGTTTCTTTCATGCCCATTATAACATTTCTCGAGTTCATTCATGGATTTAAGAATTTCTGGGCAACTATTCAACCTTGAACATTAGCCATATACAGGTCCCGTCAATTCTTTTCCGATGGACGTGTCCCATCAACCACTTTTCGATGTCCACATCCCATCACTAGGATGCCAACAAGATTTTTTGGTCGACAACTTGCCGAAGCTTTAGGGGTCGGTCTTTTGTAGTCAGTCAATACTCCAAAACTCAACCTACCCGTGCACTTTTGATAGGTTTTTTCCCAACATTAGAGGTATGTGCCAACTGGTACTGGGCCTAGTTTACCACTGTATTCACAACATGGCCTATTTAAAAGTCAATACTTTGTGTCGGATGATGCAAGTATCATGTTGGAGTCACACGGGAGCTGTTGCTACGCCCTAGCTGGATCGAATGCACCTGGCGATCATGCATGGCTATTACAGAGGGAGGGGTTCGGTTTCCCCTCCTCCCATTCTTTTGCCAAATCTTTTATGAGCTCGGTCTAACAACCTCTCAAGTAACAGTAAACTTTTCTAGAATTGTTATGAGTGTGATCCGCATGGTAGAGTGGTATGACTTGAAATTTGAGTTTTGTGATCTATTTGATTGCTACTTCGTCGGTTGGAACAAGGCTTCATGTTGCTATCACTTTGTGAGTTGATCGAGGCACGCCTGTATGATACTTGGCCTGCCTGACCTGAACAAGTATTCTCCCGATTTTCTGGCTGTGATAGGAAACTTTAAGTTCGACCCCAACGAGGAAAGATTATACCCATTCCCTCGTGAGAGGGGTGTGCTGGTTAAGTGCCGAACTCATATTTGCTATTGTTCTCTTTTTATCCCACCAATTTGGCATTGACTTGTCTTGTATTTTCTTGCAGATTCGAATATTGAGTTCGTCCCTAAAAGATGCATTGTTTCTTTTGAGGTTTTAGATGAGAATCGCAAGGCCAACAACCTTCTTGACTTCAACCTTTACCACCGACACACGCTCCAGTATCGCTTGTTTGGCGAGGTCAGTACTAGTTACCAAAGCCAATGTTTCTTGACGAGATGATCAACTTCTCCCCAGTCGACAACTCAACCAAGATGGAGCATCTTGAGAAATAAGTTGAGGCCTCGAGAATCTTAGAGGACAATTGGCATCTAGATTAACTACTGATACTTAGTTGACGTTGTCCTCGTGTCATATTGTTTCTGATGACCCTAATCGCTCTCCAACCCGACCCAACAAGAAGTCTCGGGTGGAAGAACACAAAGAACATTCCAGGATGACCCTATTTCGTTGACTACCACTCTTTCTGAATCAATTGTCCGAACAACTAAAATGGACATCGAACCATAAAAAGAATCTCAACCTTGGATGCCAAACCCTACGGCTGGTAGGAGGCTTGTACTTCATTCCCGAAGCGTGCAAAACCATGGCATGGCACACGTGCTCGCCCGCTCGGTCCTCCTATTGAAGGATTGTGAAGCAAAGTTATCAATCTTATCCCATACCGACCAGTACATTCCGTACCGGTCTTGTAACAACACCGAACCACCGGAGTATCGTTTCGTCCACTATTTTGGCCTGTTTCAGCACCTTCTAGGCTATTCCGGCCTGTTCTAGCTAATACCATTTGGTGTCATACCGTATGGATCCATATTTAAAAAATAATAATAAATTCAATTAACGTTATTTTTGGGTAATTACACGTAAATTGAGGCTAAAATCAATTTTTTTATTTGATGATTTATTTTTAAATTGTAATGCTTTATTTTATTTGTTTGATATGATTTTTTTAAATATATTATTTGAAATATGTATATTTTAGATAGCGATAAATCTAAAATGGTACGCCGATATATACCGGTACCGACATGTACCTTACCAATAACAAAATCGGTACACTCATCAGTACGGGATTGATAACTTTGTTGTGAAGCCATGCCAAACGGGATGAAAGAAGTGTTTAGTCACGTGGTTTGATCTGTTACTTTTGTGAGTATGTGTTTTTAGCTCGATTCCCCTATCCAATATCTAAAACTATTTTTAAGCTTTCCGCTTTTCATACTGTGCAAAGCTTGGTGGTTTTGAAAGGTACAAAGCTAGGGACACACCAGCTAGGGACACACCCTGGCACACCACAAATCAAAACGGCGTCG
>JABCMJ010059426.1:0-11577 GCA_014822125.1 Arbutus unedo
CCTCAAACCCTCAACCCTGAACCCTCAATCCTAAACCCCAAACCCAAAATCCTAAGCCCGAAAACCTGAACCCTAAACCCAAAATCCTGAACCCTAAACCCTCAACCCTAAAATCTTGAACCCTCAACGCTCAACCCTAAACCCTAAACCTTGAACCCGAAACCCTGAACCCGGAAACCCTAAACCAGAACTTCGAAACCTGAAACTCGAAACTCTGTACCTTAAACCCGAAACCCTAACTCCTGAACCCTAAACACTTGCCGTGTATATATATGAGTTTTTGTTGTAATTATGGGAGCACATTCATGGCCCGAATGGGCTGAATGTAAAATGAAGCATGTAGTAACTTGTGCCATATATGGACATGTAGTAGTGTGTGCCATATGGGGTCAGCTTAAGTTTGAACGGGTTGTGTAATGTGTAAAACATAAAATTGTGGTGATAGTGCATCTTTGCCTTTGAATACAAAATCATAAATATCAATTTTTCATAGCTTTCTCCTAATAGAATCTTGTGCATTTCGGTGATAGTGGATAGTATGTAGCACTACCTTCCAAGTTGCATTAAGAGAACAACATCTCGAGTGCTACCAATCTTACACTCCTTGGCAAATTTACCTGCTTGAAAGCAATAATTCAATCTTTGCACAGCTTATCAAATTGTCTCTCTGGCATCTTTGCCTTTGATAGCAAAATCATAAATGTTAATTTTTTTTGTAGCTTTCTCCTAATAGAATCGTATGCATTTCGGTGATAGTGAATAGTATGTGGCACTACCTTCCAAGTTGCATTAAGAGAAAAACATCTCGAGTGCTATCAAACTGTCTTACGCTCCTTGGCAAGTTTACCTACTTGAAAGCAGCGATGCAATCTTCACCCACATCTTATCAATTTGTCTTTGTGACAATGCTTTAAGCATTTGTGATTCATTAAGCCTTGAAGAAGTTTCTAACTAGTACTATATTCACACTGAATATTAACACAAAGTAATACTTCCCCAACACAGAATATTATAGTCCCCAACTTGAGTAATACTTCCACAAAGTAAAACACAAACCTAAATCTAAAGGGTCATTGGCCTAATGAGTAAATTAGATATATATCCAAGACCCAGACCTAATTCTTTGTGCTTTTCTCCGAAAAAATTGGCCATAATTGAACCCAAATCCTCAAAACCAACCCCAATACAAAGAGGATTAGTAGGTACCCTCACAAGATCATCTTTGCACTTTGCTTCAACACCATTATTCACAATCCAAATGTTAGGACCATCCCTACACTTGCATCCAACGATAGAACCTTCAGCACCAAGTACCCTCTGAAACTCATCTAACAATGCTGCAGCACCTGATTTCTTGCACTCACCACCCATGCACACGTCAACCTTCTTAACTAAAGATGCTCATCCACCAACCATACCTAAATTGCATTTTGTAGTAGTACTTGTTCGAGTGGTGAAAAAGGGCTACTCAATACAAGGTAAACAACTTCCATTTATACTACCTTCTTTCTCGGTTAACAACCCTTTTTGGTTCATTGTGCTTGGAATGGTTAATGTTGCACGATCCTCTTGACTAATTGATTGAAGCTCATTCATGCTCGCTTCATGGGTCAACTTGTTTTGTAGTGGTAATGTTGCTTCTTGCATGACTGGTTGCAGTTCATTTGCTACTGGTGGTGCAAGGGTGGTTTGACTGTTGATGGAGCTCCTGAGTCATGTCAACAACCTCCTCGCATTTATTGTCGCTTGTTTCTGTAGAAGAAGAAGAGGAGCTAGAAGATAGCAATTTACATGCGAGCCTCTTTTGTTGTAGTTGTCCATGGAACAACTATGTTGCTCGCAGCAAACTGCAATATTTTTTCAAAACAATTTAATTTTAGAATGATCTACCTAATGATAAGTTCAATAGAAAAATTGAACCCTCTCTCCCTAGTTATTGCCATGCAGCCTCTTTTCATCAAAGAACAAATTTTGAGTGTTAACTATATGGGAAAACAAAAACTTATAAGTTGTGATCTTAACATCAAGCGTGAATGAACGAATTTTTTTTTATTGATTTATAATTTTATATTAAATAAATGTTATCAAGAAAGGATTTGAAAGTAAAAAAATAGTTAAAAAGTTATTTAATGTGATCTGATGATTTTTCCATTTTTTGTACTTTAATTTTTAAAAAAAAATCTGACACCCTTGCTAAATAATATAGATTCGTTTAATTGTTAAAATGAACCTAAACACAATTATGCCTAAAATCGTGGTAAGGGGGCCATATTCGCATGCCCTATCCCCGAACGCAATCTGAACGAAGTTAAAACATACAAACACCCTGTCGTAATCCAGCTAAGAGGGGGTCTCAGACTGCGCTGTGTACTCTCTCTCTCTCTCTGCGGATTGGTAAAGCACAGATAAAGACGGGATTAGGGAGAGAAGCGCACCGGTGGCCGACGGTGTAAACTGTGTAAAGGAAAGAGGGAAGGGTTTGTTAACTTTTGGGAGAGAGTTGAGATTTGGTTTGTGGTGGGGGGTGTCTTGGTTGTGGGGCGAAGAGGGCAGAATCGCGTTTGACAGATCGTGCTTGGAATATTTGAATGACACAAATTCGTTATTAGGGCCAAACTATTTGCGTGCTTCGTACGGTCTATACCAAGCTAATCTGCAAACTCCGCCCTTGTACCGTTGCCCCCCGCCCCCCAATCTCCTTACTGAGATGAACTTAGCTTCCACATAAATTGCTCGGTCCGCTGTACTGCTTTTTGCTTTTATAGTCAACAGAACGTCCCACTCAGGCAGCACAGCAGTACTACCGCCCGCCGACTCAATCCAGCATCTCTTTGTAGTCCCTTTTTTTTTGTTGCTGTATTTGAACTTATCTTAGTATATAACAACATAAATAAAGGTTAATAATGGACGACGGCGATAGGGTTTTAGGACGCATAAATCCTGTTTCGGAGGAGGGAGAGGAGTTGCGGGGACTCTCTTACTGGCTGGACGCTTGTGAGGAGATATCCTGCAATTTAACTGACGATGTTGTGGATTTTGGCACTGCTGCTGCTGTTCCAGAGTCTATGGCTGTGGCTGATACCTCCAATCAGGACCCCGGCCTTGATCCTTGCTTCTTCCAAGGATTCGATCGGATTCTTGACAACATTGAGAACCGTGCCAGTCTGCCTCCGGCCCTCAATAGCAGCAGTGCAATAATAAACCACGGGGTTCCCCTTGGACGGTGTGTGTTTGAAAAGGGAGACAAGGAGCCTGCATCTCAACCAGTGCTTCCGGCATGTCAAAATTCTGTTTACTCCAATGGTTCGGTGGGAGAATTGGATAACCGTAATCATGAAGTTAATAACAACGGCAACAGCAAGAAATTTTTGGGCAATCCTCCAGATAGGATTGGCGTACGCAGACTTGAATCTGGGGCAGTGGGCTATGATGGTCGTGACAGTGAAGGAAGGTTCAGCAAAAGATTCCGCATCAATGATTGCAATTACAAGAATGAAAGTCTCCTTTCCAGCAGAGGGCAACACCACCACGATCTCCCCAGGGAGAGGGTGAGGGAGAGATCTTCAGGAAGGAAGAGGTCTCGCGATTTGGAGGATATTGGCAGGAGGGACAGAGATCAGATCAGGAGAAAAGAACGCCATGGCAGTGGTAAGGGCTGTAGAGATAGAGAATGGAGGGAAAGCAGCAGGGGCTATTGGGAGAGAGACCGCTCTGGTTCTAATGAATTGGTTTTTCGCTTGGGTAATTGGGAAGCTGAAAGAAATCGAGAAGGGAAGGCACCATTGCAGGAAGCTGAGGAAAACCAGGATTGCAATGCAAAGGTTGAGAAGAAACCTCAAGAGGCCAAGGAGAAATTTCCCGAGGAACAAGCCCGTCAGTACCAATTGGAGGTTCTTCAACAGGCTAAGCAGAAAAATACGATAGCTTTTCTTGAAACAGGGGCAGGGAAGACCCTGATTGCTGTCCTCCTAATCCGTAGTGTTTGCAGTGATTTGCAAAGAGAAAACAAGAAAATGCTAGCTGTATTTTTGGTTCCTAAAGTCCCTCTCGTTTATCAGGTAATAACCTGCTCAGCTTTGCCATCGTTGTGAATACCTGCATCATATAATGGTCAAATGGTAGACACGATCGTGGACCGACTAGTCGACACGTAGGCGCTAGGCAATGGTAGTTCAGTACTGCGACCTTACGATTTAGGCATATATCGGGTGTTCATAACTGCATTTTGAACTTTGAACATTGAATCTTGTTTCTGACTAGTTATGTATTACTACTTACATTTTAATTTTCACTACTTCAGAGTTTGGCCTTAATTCATTAATTGTAGTCTTATGTCATTTCTTACTCAAATTTTGGTGGATGGAAATCTTTTCTAAAAGAACGAAAAAAACCCGATCAATTTCTAGGCGCTGACTAGTCCCTGGCTAGTCAGCCTATGCGCTAGGTGCCCTTCTTCCACCCGACTGGTGCGAAGCGATTTTTAGGACAATGGGCTTCTTTCTTTTAGTTTTTTCTTTGGCAGACTTCTTGTCTTGCTTTGGCGCTCTCTTGGATCCAAGTTGTTGGTATTACTAAATAGTGTTGCAGTAAAAAAGGAGAAAAAGTTTGAATCTAAATTTGAGTGTATGACATATTCTTTGTTCCAATGTTACGCATTTGCTTAATGGTTGAGAAGTTTCTAAATGTTCAATGGTTTATAGTGATCTCTCTACAATATTTGAAAAGCTACTGACAGGATGATTACCGTTTATGTATTTGCTATCAAAATTTAACATTTGATGTTAGTTTGAGGTACTTTAAAAATGTGTGAAGTGCTAAAATACACTAATGTTATTTTCTTTGAAAGTCAACTTTTTTTTATTATTATAAAGTTTCGACTGCATGAAAAAGAGTGTCGATTAAATAAAACTTAAGAATTTGTGGAGAAGAAAGGCAAGGAAGAAAAACACTTTATTGGATAGTTTTAGATCAAAAGCTGAACACTGAACAGAAAAACTGGAACTGAGGCCAAAGTTGGACGTCAAGTTAAAAAATCATGTTTGTCAATACAGTTGTCTCAGAAATTATCAGAAGTAAGATAATACTAATTATTGCATCATGTTACAAGAAATTCCATATAAATGTTACCACATTTATTATCTTGAATTTCTTAACTATGGTGGTGGTTCTTTCGTTGTGCCAAAATTTTCATCATACTCTTCTGTGAAAGGTTTTTTAAAACCTGTGTACAGCTTGTTATTCTCTTGGTTTTTTCACATACTAAATATATGCTTAACACAAAACATTTGGTGATGTCTGTCTACTGCAAACTGAAAATGATGCCTATGTCTTCTTGCTCAACATGCAGCAAGCAGAAGTTATTTGTGAGCAAACTGGCTACCAAGTAGGTCATTATTGTGGTGAAATGGGCCAGGATTTCTGGGATGCACGGAGGTGGCAGCGTGAGTTTGAAACAAAGCAGGTAGCTTTAATGTTGTTTCTCTCATAGTTCAATCAAATTTTATCTTGTTGGTCATCATCGGTTATCCAATGGACTGGCTCATTTGGTTAAGTAATTGATTGCCATGTGGTATACTTCAATTTGTTACTGGTTGGTGCATGTCATTATAAGTTTGTGTTCTAGCTCTGGAAATTGATTTACACCTCTAGCATCTGTACCATTGTTAATCATGTTTCTAGCTTTCATTATTGACCAGAAGATTTTCAGTAGAAGCTGACGCAGAACCAGAGTATAACCCCTAGGAATTCACACCTAGGGGAGAATTAAAATCCAAACTGAAACCCAAGTATACCCACTGGAATCCACACAAGAATTAGAATTCACATAATTCAAGAAAATACGAAAAGCTTTATTCTTTCAATGCCAATAGACATCCTACTGGAGTCCTTTAATAGGCTCAAGAGATAATAATCAAAATAAAAGATAAATATAACCTAACTAGATAAACTTATCTACAATTGTTGATCCTAGATAATAAATATACATGGATAAAGATAAATTCTAGTTAACAATAAAAAAATGAATCCATCCTAAATAACAAATGAGATCAAACAATTTAATGATAAAATACATGGACCCACAATCAT
This sequence comes from Arbutus unedo, assembly GCA_014822125.1. Classification (NCBI taxonomy): domain Eukaryota; kingdom Viridiplantae; phylum Streptophyta; class Magnoliopsida; order Ericales; family Ericaceae; genus Arbutus; species Arbutus unedo. The sequence goes on from JABCMJ010059426.1 coordinate 6,088, forward strand.
CCAGCTACAAAGATACTAGATGGGCCATCCTTCCACCCCAACACTGATAGACGGGTGAAAATATGGTGTCCCCACCAACTCTCCCGAGGTGAGCAAAACTCGGCTTCGTCGAGTGTGATCTGGTGCCACTCCTGTACTACTCAAGCAAATTTGGTGCTAGTTGTTGTAACTGATCCTCGATAATCCAAGTTGAATATGTCGTAGGCTGGTTGGACCAATCGCATAAGAAAACATTGGACTCCGCCATTCCTGGTAGACACAATCTGATCATCTAAAATAGTATCTGATCGTGTTGGAGGAACAGGTAATGGAACTAGAGTAGGAATACTTACAGAATAGGGGGGAATGGGGCAATCAACAAACGTGTTTGGAAGAATATAGGCATGAACATGATAACCATGTCCTCTATATTAAAAGTGGAGCTAATGACACAGTCAGGTGAAAGGTCAAACATATGCATTTGTGCCAACACATTTAAGAATTTTGAAAAGGCCTGCACTACGAGATTGCAACTTACGAGCATTGCCAAATGGTAGTCATTGGTTCGAACTCGAATCATGACATAGTCACCAATGGAATTTATAGCTATCATCATTAATGTGCCGGATCCATTGGCTAATGGTGACATGCAAGTCGTGGATTGGGCGAGCAAACGGCTGAATCAGAGACTCGCTTGTGAGGGCTCATGGGAACGAGGTCAATAGGTTATCTCAGTGTGATTAATGACTTCAATTTGACCATTCGTTTGGGGATGAGATGCAACACTAAATTTAAGTTTGGTGCCTCCGTGTGCATTTAGGTTTTCCAAAAGTAGCTCATAAAGTGAACATCACAATCTGATATAGTTGTCTTGGAAAGATAAAAAAGTTTGAAACTTTCATCGAAAATAGAGCTATGCGGTATGAGAGGCATCAGACATTTTTGAGTCGTGCTTTTTGAAGAGGCACGTGCAAGACCAAGGGCCAAAATGATGTTGACATCCTACCAAGGGCAACTAGGGATAGGTAGTAGGGTGTAATTACTCGTGTTTTGTTCGTGTTGTTTAGCCAATTGGCAAGTGCCACACTAAGCGACAATTTTTCAAACATCCTTCTTGAGATTTGGCCAATGAAATTGGTTTTTAACCTCCGCAATGGTCTTGTGGCAGAAGGACCTTCCGCATACTTTAAGATTAAAAACTTCCCAACTGAAGTGCGGGAATGCATAGCTTCGTGTTGCGAAAGAGATACCCTTCAGGGAGGACGAAGTCAGCTATGGCTATACTAGGGTCCATTGTTAACTGCTCAAAAACATCGCTCAAGTCAAAAGACTCAGGACAACGGTTATAGCTCATAAGCTTGACAACCAAGGTGGAAAGCAATGTGGTATTGTATTCCTTAACATCCCCCTTCCCTTACAGCATTTTTGAGGTTTTTTCACTTGTATCTCTTTTAAGGTCTACCATTGTGGGGTGTGGGTTTTTTACATTGCAATTGGGGGATGGAATGAGCCCCCCTCTAATGTTGTGTAGAAACTTCAATTCCAACTCCAAAGCTTAAAGTATTAGGTGGAGAGGTCCCAATATTATTTTAAGTGACCACTTATTTCATACCCAAGCAATGTGGGATTGTATTCTTTAACAGACCCTAGTATGCCACACTAGTATAGAAAACCAAACTACTCGAGCTTGGCTCAGGGTGGTTTATTCTTTTCTGATATCAACTTGAAAGATTCACAAGTCAATTTGTGAAAGCATTTATAAGCTAGTTAAATTTTCAAGGCAAGTTTGACCAACCGGCTACTAGGCTCATCTCAACTCTTTTGTAGCCCTGAGTGCAATATGTATAGGCAATATACTACATAATAAAAACTATAGTTCTACACTGCAAATGCATTTATCATCTATAGTGTTAGAATAGTAATAAATCTTATACCTTATTCTAGATCCTAGGAATTAACTGCGAACGAGAAGTCCTTAAATCTTCTGTGAAGAAAGCACAGGTAGAAAATCCTGAAATTACAGAGTCTAATAGAAGAGGTAAATAGGTATAAATCCACCTTGTTTCTGTTTTATCAGCAGCCCTGAGGTTGTTTTTAAATTAAAAACCGGCAATACGTTTCATATGGATGTGGTATAAGGAGTACGGATACAAGGCAGATAATGCATTATGGCAAAAATTAAAAATATATATATGATACTGACATGGCAAGGATATATTGTTAGAAAATAAGCTTACGACTACTAACCTCGTGTTATGCATAAGAAGAAGTCCAAAGAAAGAAGTGCATGTATTTGGTCACTAATATTTGTTCTTGGATTATGTCTGCAATTCACTTTCTAGTAGCTTTTTCTATGGTAGAAACCTCACTCCTGGGCCTTTGTTGCTGCATTTTTAACTTGGTTGCTTTTGGGGATACTTTATCTTGGCTGATTTGTTTACCTTTTGGATTTTCTGATAGAACAACTATTCCTTGGTATATTAGTTTTTTTTTTGTCGTGCTGTGGTTTATTGGGATTTATTCTTCATTAGAGGCAAACAAGTTTACACAGTCTTTGTGAAAGTATGGAGGCAAATCTTAGTGATGTTTCCTCATTAAGTTGCACATGGTTGCTTTGTAAATGGGTATTTATAGGTGGGCTGTAACTGTCCTCCTATTCCTAATGCTCTGGGGTAGTTCTTACTCTCAATTAACAGCTGTTCTTTGCTCCCATTGCAGGTTTTAGTGATGACTGCTCAAATACTTTTGAACATTCTGAGACACAGCATAATAAAGATGGAAGCTATCAATCTACTTATTCTGGATGAATGCCATCATGCTGTGAAGAAACATCCATATTCTCTAGTGATGTCAGAGTTCTATCACACAACACCTAAGGAGAAGAGGCCATCTATTTTCGGAATGACTGCTTCTCCTGTCAACTTAAAGGGTACTGTTCATTCTGTTCTAAAAGTAGGACTTTATGATTCACTTGAAACAAGATTTCTCTGAAAGAAGCATATTTTTATAGAAACTTAGAGCAGGTTTTAGTCATTTATTTCTTTTGTGGGAATTTTTCAAAACCACAATTTGTTTTTGTTGCATCTATGTTATGTTGCTATTTATTAATGCAGGTGTGTCCAGCCAGGTGGATTGTGCCATAAAGATTCGTAATCTTGAAACTAAACTAGATGCTGTAGTTTGTACAATAAAAGATCGCAAGGAACTAGAGAAGCATGTGCCAATGCCCTCAGAAGTTGTAGTGGAGTATGACAAGGCCGCTAGCTTATGGTCCTTACATGAACAAATAAAGCAAATGGAATTAGCAGTTGAAGAAGCTGCTCAATCAAGTTCTAGGAGAAGTAAATGGCAATTTATGGGAGCAAGAGATGCTGGAGCCAAGGAAGAGCTGCGGCAAGTTTATGGTGTCTCTGAAAGAACAGAAAGTGATGGTGCTGCTAATCTAATTCAAAAGTTGAGGGCTATTAACTATGCGCTTGGTGAATTGGGACAGTGGTGTGCTTACAAGGTGCAGCATATTCTTACATATCTTCTTGTCTATGTGTTTTTAACAGATGTTTTCATATACTAGAAATTTGGGGAATTTGGTTACTGAACATCATTATCTTTTCAGGTTGCTCAATCATTTTTGACTGCTTTACAAACTGATGAGAGGGCAAACTACCAGCTCGATGTCAAGTTTCAAGAATCATACTTAAATAAAATTGTCATTCTCTTGCAATGTCAATTGTTAGAAGGAGCCGTTTCAGAGAATAACTTAAACAGGGCAGATGCAGATCATGGTGTTACGCGAGTAGGGAGTGACCTTGAAATAGAGGAGGGGGAGCTTCCTGACAGTTATGGTGAGTACTTCTATGCCATGTTTTATCTAGTGGACTAAGATTACTGTGGATACTAACTTAGTTTATCTATGCTACTATTCTGGGAACAAACAGACTTAAAAGTTGATTCATGTTTATCAAACTAGACATGATATAAAGTTTTCCAGGTTGATTGAAATTCTTCTTTAATTACTGTTTTCTATGACAAAAGTGTGACAACAAAAGCAGTTTTTGTTGTTATAAGTTTACTAACATGTAGCATGATATGTTGAACAATCCATACGTGCACACGAGTTATAGTTTGATAAACAAGGTTGCTGCCATACCCTATGTCCTTGGAATGTCGGGTCTGACGGTTGAAAACATTTTTTGTCAATGCACAATCCTGGATGGGTCTCTGCTTAGTTGGTTATTATTTTATTTTTCAGAAGGCGTTATTTTTGCTCTGCTGTTTTGAATAGTATTTATACCCTATGTCCTTGTAATGTCGGGTCTGACGGTTGAAAACATTTTTTTGTCAATGCACAATCCTGGATGGGTTTTTGCTTAGTTGGTTATTATTTTATTTTTCAGAAGGCATTATTTTTGCTCTGCTATTTTGAAGAGTATTTACTTTCTTTAAGTGTGCCATCCTAGGCCACCTATCCAAGCCAGCCTTCAATTGAAAACCATATGTTCTGGAAGCTTGTTACCATCTGATGGGTTTCATGACTTTTGTCTGACTATTGGTTGCAATCATGTCATTGACAAGTTGAGGGAGCATTTTCTAGTTGCTTCTATTGAATAAGTATTCCATTCTCTGGTAACTATTCTGCAATGTCAATCCGTGTACTAGTCCAGTAGTCCTTCCCATCATTTCAATGATAGTGCATTCATGCTTATATTTATCTGTTGGCAATGGACAAAGATGGCAATTCACCCTAACGAGCAGGGTTCACCATTATACATTGCCATTTCTCCATGCCTCCTGCCAAAAAGGCGGGGGGAAAGATGGCTCAGGAGTTTTGAATTTTGCGGCCTGTTAAGAAGAGCAATGCAAGTGAATTCCTTCTAAGGTTCCACGTTAGTCTAGACTGTTGTATTACTGGTATTTGTCACCTTTTCTAGAACACATCCTTTTAGAACCATAAGCCTTTATCTAATTCCATGAATTAAGCAAGTGATCGTTTCATAACTATGACCACTATCTTTGTTACGTCCTATGAAGCATAGGTACTTATTGGGTATTAGTACTTTGTGAGGAAATTTTGTGGTCCCCTAGCCCAATATATATCCGAGTCGTATCCCATCCAGAATTGTATCGTCTTTCATATTATCAAGTTAGCTTGATGAGGCATTTCTGATGAATTTAATGAATGGAGATTCAGCCCCACTTTCCACTTTTCTTTCTCTCCGCAGTGAGCCTTAATATAAGTAACATTGGTCGTTCAATGCCATGAAACGTTGCCTACATGTGAGTCATTTGCTACTCTTGTTAATCAGCTCCATGAATTTCTTAGTAGATTGTGAGCTTATAACAGGTTCTGCTCTTACATACATTTCATGCTATTAAATCTTTATGTTATAGTGGTTTCTGGAGGAGAGCATGTGGATGTGATTATTGGAGCTGCTGTAGCTGATGGAAAAGTTACCCCAAAGGTCCAGTCCTTGATTAAAATACTTCTTAAATATCGGAATACAGAGGATTTCC
>JABCMJ010059547.1:0-12949 GCA_014822125.1 Arbutus unedo
TCTCTTGTTGCAATGAGAGACACAATACTACATGCTTAGTAAGAAATAAGTGACCTAGGGGTAACTACCTGTTCATACTACTTTAAATACTATATCTTTATAGTGTTCAGTTTGCAAGCCTTATCAAGTTAAATTTCAACTTGCTCAAGCTGGGCTTATATGCCAAACGAGTATAAATCCATGGCTCAAATTCCATTCACTAACTTAAAGAGAGTTTCAATGAACTCTTCTTGAGTACTTACGAGCTGATCGATTCATTTGCAATCCTAATAGTGTGTCTATCAGTGCAAATGGGCGCATAAAATAAAGGTAATAATTTTTACACCCTACTTATTTTATAAAGCTCGCTTCAAAATTTATCTTCTAATGTGCGCACATAATTTTTTAAAGCATACTTAAAGATAGATTTTGAACTGTATTTATTAAAAAAAAAATGGAGGGTTTCCAGCAAAAATTAACAATTGCTATTTGTCAAAGAAACTATAAGGAACTATAACCATTTTTAAAGAGAAAATCTATATTGTCTATGTTATCTATGAACATAGACTTTTGTACACAAATTCGGCATAAACATTTTTGAAATTGTTCAATGTATATTGGGTTAATAAAATTATGAAGATTTTATGTATATCGAATGATTCTGAATATATCTGTATTCTCATTTGTGTACAAAAATTGAGTACGAAAATTGTGTTCGCTAGACTTTCACTTTTTTACTACTTCACAAAAATTTCTTTTGTATCTTTTTCTCGAATCTTGAGCATTGGCTATGATTTATCAGTTCAAACAACGTTTACAATTATCGACTAATTTTTACTTTTATTCTCAAAATAATTTTATTCTTGTCAATTTTATCTCTAAACTATTAATTACGTTTAAATTGTCCCTAAATTAATATGATTTTACACCCACTTTAGTCTAATCTGTCACGGCCTATTAAGTCTGTATCGGAAGCTGTTATCCATGACTAATTTTAATTTTTATCTCCTAAATTATTTTATTTTTGTATATTTCATCCTCAAAACTATAATTTTTTTTGTGTTAGTCTTTAAATTATACAATTCTACATCAAATTAGTCTAAAATTATGATAAAAAATTACAAAAAAATTATCAAAAACAAAACCAGTTCAAAATAAATTAATATTTCTTAATTATTTCTATCTTTAGTAATTTTTAAAGTTTTTGGTTATTATTTCTTACTTTCCCCTAACCCCAAAACAGCTATGTAAACTATATAATTTTGCACTAAATTAGTTTACAATTATGATAAAAAAAATTTACAAAAAATATATTAAAGATAAAAAATAGTTCAAAATTTCTTAATTATTTATATCTTTAATGATTTTCCAGTGATGGTTTCCTCCTATAGTCTGTAGGCTGTAGCGCCTCCACTTTGTAATACTCGAAAACTTTTTCGCCCCGGTTTCTTCTGAATCTGTTCATAGGCAGTGACAGGGAATGGCCAGACCTCCGCCCTCTTTCAAAATCCTTGTCCTCCGCCAACACCCACCTCGCACATTCCAAAATCCTTTGCCCCCAATCCGAACCCTCGGCGGCGGTGGTGAAAAATTCGTTCAGACCCATCAACAGGAGAAGCCCGAGGGCTTGACCCAGATTGCAAAAGAGGTATCTAAGGTAATTCGAACTAGAGCCAGGTGGGAACAAACCCTAATCTCGGATTATCCTGACATTAATTTCTCCGACCCCCAATTTTTTCACGAGATTTTCAAGCAGCAAAATAATGCGTTTCTATCTCTTCGTTTCTTTTATTGGCTTAGTTCTAGTCATTATGGATTTGCGCCGGATGAATTGTTATGTAATGTGATTTTTGATAGCCTTGTGGAGGCCAAAGCTGCTAATGCTGCGAAGTCTTTTTTGAGTTGTGTAGATTTTTCTCCTCAACCAGCTTCTTTAGAGAGATATATTAGATGTCTGTGTGAAAATTGTGACAATGGGTCAATAGAGGAAGCATTGAATGTGTTTGAGCAATTACATAAGTGTGGTTTTTGCCCTGCGTTAGAAACATGGAATTCGGCTTTGTTGGGTTCTGTTCGAGCTGGAAAGATAGATGATGTTTGGAAGTTGTATGGAGAGATGATGGATAATAGCGTTGTGGGGGATGTGGACACGGTTGAGTATTTGATTCAAGCTTTTTGCATTGATAATAATGTTTCCAAAGGTTATGAGCTTCTTAGACAAGTTTTGGAGGATGGTTTTGTTCCTAGTAATGTTGCTTTTAATAAATTGATATCTGGATTTTGTAAGGATAGGAACTATTCTAGAGTTTCCGCTCTCCTTCATACTATGATTGCAACGAAACGTCGCCCGGATATTTTTACGTATCAGGAAATAATCAGCAAGCTATGCAAGAGGGGAGTTCGGCATGAAGGATTTCGGATTTTCAATGATGTGAAGGATAGAGGGTATGGTCCGAACAGGGTCATGTATACAACAATGATACACGGTCTTTGTAAGATGAAATGGATTGGGGATGCTCGTAAGTTGTGGTTTGAGATGGTTCAAAAAGGAATACCTCCAAATGAGTATACATACAATTCACTCATTTATGGGTTGTGTAAAGTTGGTTCAATTGAAGATGCAAAGGAGTTGTACAAGGAAATGTGCTGTAAAGGTTACAAAGAGACCACAGTGAGTTACAACACCATGATCAGTGGGCTTTGCCTGAATGGAAAGACAGACGAAGCTTGTGAGTTGTTTCAAGAAATGTCTGAAAAGGGAATTGCTCGTGATATAAACACGTACAATTCTATGATTCAAGGTTTATGCAAGGAAGGGAGGATAACTGAAAGTGCAAATCTTCTGGATGAACTAATGGAGCAGGGTTTGCAGCCTTCAGCTGCCACATATACTTCCCTCGTAGAAAAACTTTGTGAAATGGAAGATTTGGACAAAGTAAAGACATTGTGGAGAGAGACGCAAAATAGGGGCGTGGAACCAGCAGTCCGTACTTATGATCTTATCATAGCAGCGTTGAGTTGCCGAAGGGGTGGAATGGCTGGATGCAATGCTGAAAAAATGAGCTCAGACCGCAAAAGAAAACTTTTGAGAGACTAATTCATTGTCTCACACAAGGAGACAAGGGGATGAGGTTTTACTTGTTTTGGAAAATATGTTTAATGTTGGTTATGCACTCAGTGAATGCATTTGCCATTCTGTGGTTGAGAATCTCTGTAATAAGAAGTCCCTTCACCTTGAGACGTGTCTAGGGGCTATCCTGCAGAAAGAAATTACAGCAGCAGAGGTCTTCTAGGCACTTCCTTGTTTATCTTACTTTGTTAACATCTACTCAAACGAAACTATGTTGTGATTGTTGTACATCGTGTATAAACAATATCTTTCAGAATTGTTTAAGTTGGTTGCATTATTTCGTTTTACCTGAGGACAATCTCATGAATACCACGAATACTTCTGATGTGGGATAACAATTTCTCCTATGTTTTGGTGAATCCATCTACTAGAGAATGCCGATATATACCAAAATGTCCTTTTGTATTGAAGACTGAACGTTATTCGGTTACAACTCATCAACCAATGATTACAAAGTTGCTTATATTTTTCATGATAAAGATTTTAATATAGTGAGTGTGTTCACATTAAGTACAAATTCTTGGAGAAGGATAGCGGATTTAACTTATCGTTATTGGGGCAACTATTATTTAACATCTGAAGATTATTCATCAGGGGTTCTTGTCAGTGGGGCTCTCCATTGGATAGCTAGAACAACAGGTGTGGCCTTGTAATTGTTGCACTTGATTTAGCAAATGAAAACTTTCGAAATGTGCAACCTCCGCGTTTTGGTGTTGACATTGCTTTAGGACAAGAACTCAGTGTTCTTGGCAGTTGCCTTTGTGTGCTTGTTCGTCATTATGTTAATTTTCAGTCTTGTAACGATATTTGGATGATGAGAGAGTATGGTGTGAGTGATTCTTGGACCAAATTTAGAGTTACTTGTGGTGATGTTCCTTTGAAACCTCTGTGTTTATTCAGTACTGGTGACATCTTATTGGAGCTGATTCATGGTAAGTTAGTCGTCTTTGATCTAAGGGAGGGAAAATCTAAGGGACTAGTGGCCCCTGGCTTTCCAAGTCATTGTGATGTAGGAACTTATGTGGAGAGTCTTGCGGCACCCAATTGCAGCAATGCGAGGAAGAGCCATAGCACAAAAGAATATGACAATTTGTTGCTGGAAGATGGCATAAGTACTTTGGATGGTCATAACTATCTCCTTCACTCGTTTTAATTCTCTTTTAAGAATCTCTTCAATTGCTTCGAGTTTGCATTTTAGGTGAAATTTTTACATATTAGACCCAATTTAGTTTTTTGCAGATTATAATAACTGGTTCAGATTCACTGAAGCTTCAAATAAAATAGACTTCTCAACTAATCTTGTTGGCTTCTCTAAATGTGAATTTTGGTTCGTTGTGTTTGTGTACTCCCCTCCGAGTTTTGGTTGCAAAGTTCAGATAGAGATCATTGGAGCATATTTGTCGTTCACTCTCATTTTTTTATCCACAATGTCACCTATTTGTTTTGCATTTTGTATATTCAAGTATGTATGCTCTAAAACAATTAAGATGAATGGATACATATGTGATATAATTGTATTATTTTTGTAGGTACATTCTGCAGCATAAAGTTTGGTGCTTGCCGCCATAGCACACCTCAAGTATCTGTGATATCATTTAGTCGTTCAACCTGAAGTCCCAAACAGATGGCTTGTTGAGAGAGAGAGAGAGAGGTATTGATATGAACTGTGCAAGCTGTAGCATTATAAATTTGAACAATGAAGTACTAGTATGAATCTATTTGTTTATCTTTGTTTGGAATTTGGACGTAATATCCATGAGGAACTGTTAACAGTTTGTGCATGCTTGATCACCCTCACCTAATTTGCAGAATGATTTTATTTTCTTCCCCTTGCTACCCATGCATGTTATTCAATGTTATTTCATGGTATTAATTTTTTTCACCAGGGCCCAGGGATAGTAACCACCAATGACTTGAAAGCTTGTAGGATTTATTCTCTATGCAGTCTATGCCCAGATGATGTTTCATTTCAATTTTAAGTTCATATACTCCGTTTATTTTCTTGATCTAATTATCATAGGATTGGCTGCAGATTTACCATAGATTTATCCACAGTACATGTACTCTGTGCTTTAACCTCTTCTATTGTCATACATTTTGAACTTGCTATCATGCTATGCCTTCTTTATTGAGGACCCCATTCTGCTGAGTAAAGGTTTGCTAGGGTGGGTTGGGATTTGTATGGTTGGGAATTTGAGGTGGACTGCCACTGATGCGTCTCCAAATTGGAATGATTTGAAGTTCGTGGAGTACAGATTGTGAGCTTCACTGAGGATAAGACGTTAGTGTCTGTCGTTGCTGCGATTGAGTTGCGTTTTGATGAAATGAAAGTGAGTGATTAGAGAGCGCCAAGGTTTAGAAATGCACTTGAATCTGCAGAGAGAGGAGAGAGAGAGAGAGAGAGAGAGAGAGAGAGAGAGAGAGAGAGACGAGAGGGGATCTCCATAGTACGGCTGAGATGATCTCGTCGGAAAGGTTCGGCATCACAAATCCTGAGCTAGGGTGCGCACCAAGATTGATCACATAAATAGAGGGTTTACACGCACTACATGGTCTAATGTGTGCGGGACTTCTATTCGTGCTAGTGCGTGTACAGGTACTCGCGTGTTTCGTATGTGTCCCTGAAACGATTGTTACTTAAATGGGTAAGTCCTTGTTTTGTGCAACTTATACGCATCTGTTTCCCTAACATTACTTTTAATGTAGTTGGGTATGCTTGTTACGTCTTCAGCAGGATCAACCTCGAGTCCAAACCAAGTTGGCTCGAAATTGGCTCATTGGTTTTATTAAGCTACTAACATCATCTTCCTCACTGTCTCACTCCTCATCCGTGGTCTCTATCATACCTATGTTCCTTGAACAAATTGGTCATAAACCCATGAAGGGAAGAAACTTTTGCTTTGAATCGGCCGATGAATTCCAGTTTCTCCTCCTTCCTGCCATTTCCATCAACAGCATTCCGAAACTTTAAACATCAGCTTTATAGGAAACACTCCCAATGTTTCTGTAGAACAACTCTGAAGCCATGTAGCCCAAAGTTCCTCTTGTTGCAATGAGAGACACAAGATTACTAGCTTAGTAAGAATTAAGTGTTGAAATCTAGACCTTGAGGTAACTACCCCTTTGTACTACTTTAAATACTATTTGTTTCTAACTAATATATGGGGTAAGCACTTTGGATGATCATAACTATCTACTTTCACTCGTTTTACTTCTCTTTTGTTGTATTGCTTCTTCTTTTATTTTTTGTTTCTTACTTTCAGGGTGGTGAGTGCTTGATTTGTCTTTTTTGTATGGAGTGTGTTTGTGGATTTGAGCATAATATTTGGCTTAGATCCAACAAAGTGAAACATCTATATGAAGAAGTTTCTTTTAATAATAAAGGGTCCATGTATTCCATTTTCATTTTAGATGGAGCTAATTTCTCTTCAATTGGCTGACTGTAGTTTTTTTTTTTTTTTTGTGAACATCTTGCATTTTTCAATTGCTTTCGGTTTGCGTTTTAGGCAAAATTTTTACATTTCAGACCCTATTCAGTTTTTTCAGATTATAGTAAACTGGATCAAGAGTCACTGAAACTTCAAATGGAATGGACTTTCTCAACTAATCTTGTTAGCTTCTCTAAATGTAAATTTTGGATGTCAATGTGTGTGTGTGTACTGCCCTCCGAGTTTTGCTTACAATGTCACCTATTTGTTTTGCATTTTGATTGTTTAAGTACGCATGCTGTAAAACAAGTAAGATGTATTAACACATATGTGTGATATAATTGTATTGATTTTGTAGGTTCATTCTGCAGCATAAGATCTGGTGCTTGCCGCCGCAGCACTCCTCAAGTATCTGTGATATCATTTAGTCGTTCAACCCGAAGTCCCAAACAGATGGCTTGTTGAGCGAGAGAGAGAGAGGTATTGATATGAACTGTGCAAGTTGTAGCGTGATAGATTTGAACAATGAAGTACTAGTATGAACCTATTTGTGGATATTTTTTTGAAATTTGGACATATTAACAGTTTCTTTCGTGAGAAACTGTTAAAGGTTGTGGATGCTTGATCACCCTCAACTAATCTGCAGAATGAATTTATAGATCAAAGCTTAGTTATTTTATTTTGATGTTAATTCATGGTGTGTTAAATTCTTTCACCAATTACTTGAAAGCTTGTAGGATTTCAAATCTGCACTGGATGATGTTTCATTTCAATTTCAGATCTCCAATCATTTTAAGTTCATATACTCCGTTTATTTTCTCGAAGTTTTTTCATGGGATTGGCTGCAGATTTACTATAGATTTATCCAGATTACATCTACCCTCTGCTTTAACTTCTTGTAGTGTCCTACGTTTTGAACTTGCTATGCCTTCTTCATTGAGGATCTTAATTTCTCCATTTTGCTGAGTGAAAGCTTAGTCATGTTTATACAAAGTTATGGATACCCTCTAATTTACAGACCCCCTTTTCAAGGGTGGTTTGGGATTTGTTTGGTTGGGAATTTGAGGTGGACTGCAACTGATGCGTTTCTGAATTGGAATGCTTTGAAGTTTGTGGAGTACAAACTTTGAGCGTCACTGAGGATATGAAGACTAACACATGTCTTTGTTGCTTGTGCTGCGATTGAGGTTCAGTTTGATGAAATAAAAGTGGGAAAGTATAGAGCACAACATCACAAATCCCGAGCTAGGGTGAGCGCCAAGATTGATCACATAAATGGGGAGTTTACACACATTGCATGGTCTAATAATGTGTGCAGGACTTCTATTCATGGGAGCGTGTGTACAAGGACTTCTGTGTTTCGTATGTGTCCGTAACACAATTGTTACTTAAATGGGTAAGGCCTTGTTTTGTGCAACTTATAGGCATCTGTTTCCCTAGCATTACTGTTACTACTTACTATAGTTAGATATGCTTGTTACATTTTCAGCGAGCTCGAGCTCGAGTCCAAGCCTAGTTGGCTCAAAATTGGCTCATTGATTTTATTAAGCTACTACCATCATCGTCTTCACCATCTCACTATCCTCCTCCGTCGTCTCTCCCATATTTACATTCCTTCCTTCAACAAATTGGTCATATATCCACAAAGGGAAGAAAATTTGGCTTTGAATCGGCCAATGAATTCCAGTTTCACCTCGTTCCTGCCATTTACATCAACAACATTCTGAAACTATAAACATCAGCTTTATAGGAAACACCCTCAATGTTTCTGTAGAACAACACTGGAGCCATGCCCAAAGTTCTCTTGTTGCAGTGAGAGACACAATACTACACGCTTGTTAAGAAACAAGTGATGAAATCTAGACCTAGAGGTAACTACTAGGGGTGTAAACGGTTTGGTCGGTCCGGTTTGTACAAGGAAATGCAAAGAGACCAGAGTCTTACAACACTATGATCAATGGGCTTTGCCTGAATAGAAGAACAAACGAAGCTTGTGAGTTGTTTCAAGAAATGGCCGAAAAGGGAATTGCTCGTGATATAAACATGTACAATTCTATTATTCAATGTTTATGCAAGAAAGGGAGGATAACAGAAAGTGCAAATCTTTTGGATGAACTAATGGAGCAGGGTTTGCGGCCTTCAGCTGCCACATATACTTCCCTCGTAGAAAAACTTTGTGAAATGGAAGATTTGGACAAAGCAAAAAAGTTGTGGAGGAGATGCAAATTATGGCGTGGAACCAGCAGTCCGTACTTATGATCTCATCATAACTGGGTTGAGCAAGAAAAGGTATGTTGCTGAAGGGGTGGAATGGTTGGATATAATGCTAAAAAGTGAGCTCAGACTGCAAAAGCAAACTTTTGAGAGACTAATTGAATGTCTCTCACAAGGAGACAAGCGGGATGAGGTTTAACTTGTTTTGGAAAATATGTTTAATGTTGGTTATGCACTCAGTGAATGCATTTGCCATTCTCTAGTTGAGAAGCTCTGTGATAAGAAGTCCTTTCACCTTGATGCATGTCTAGGGGCTATCCTGCGGAAAGAAATTACAGCAGCAGAGGTCTTCTAGGCACTTCCTTGTTTATCTTATTTTGTTAACATCTACTCAGACGAAACTATGTTGTGATTGTTGTACATCATGTGTAAACAATATCTTTCAGAATTGTTTAAGTTGGTTGCATTCTTTCGTTTTACCTAAGGAAAATCTCATGAATACAGCGAATACTTCTAATGTTTACCATGACCATGTTCACCTTAAGTTGATTGCTCTACATTCGCGTCGCTGAAACTTATCCCATAATTCACATGTAGGGAAATATCTGTGCTCTGTCAGTATAAGCGTGACATCTGTGACTATGCTGCTGTGTGAACTAGCACCAAGTGAATCTGTTCAACACTGCAGGCTTCTGTTACCGGTACCTTTATTGGTTTATGAAGCAAGACTATTGGAAATTTTGTTGTACTTGTGCCCTTCCAGCAACCTTCATTAGAGAAATTAAGGTCACTAAGGCCGTATAAACTCTTTGAAAGAATGCAAGACAAATTTGTGTTTGTGTTAATTTATAGTCTTTTAGACTGTCAATATCAAGCTGAGGTTACTTAACTAAAATTTCTGACACTTCAACTTAGCCTTCTATACTTGATTGAAACTTGATGCAAAGACTAGTTTCAACATTAACTATAAAAGTGGAAATAAGCTGTGGCAGCAGTGTATGTAATTGGCCAACCTCAAATTTACTACCAGGATTGAAGTTTCCTTGACATCGCATGTCTGGCCGCTAGACCAAATTTGACCTGCCTCTGCAATTGCACTATGCCTTTTACAAAAATGCCCTTTCTTCAAGTCCGTTGGTTCTCTGGTTGCAACCAAATAGTATGAACTATTATTGTTGGTATAAAAACCAAATTTCCACTTCTTCTGCAATCAGATAACTCCGTAGACATGCCTAGTATGGAACTTGTTGGGGGTGCTTGAAGATCAACCGGTTGTTATTCAGTTAATTGCGAACTTGTAATATCTATTCTTGGTACCCAACATTTTCTGTGGTTGTCATGTTTCTTTTCTTGGAAGCAACTTCAATGCCTTGTGGGAGATATTGGAATCAGAAGTCCCTCGTGTTAAGAAGGGGCAGATGAACTCTTGTAAAATCCTGAAGATGCAATGAGTGTACCAGGACAGTGTCCCCTCTTAAGGGTATCAGGGAACCTATCTTTCCCATCACCTATGCTTCCTCACCAGGTAATTTTTTGCAATCTCTTGCTTGACAAAATGCATTCAACTTTCATGGACCTAGTAGCAGGGTATCGGGGAACCTATCTTTCCCTTCGGCTATGCTTCCTCAACAGGTAATTTTTTGCAATCTCTTGCTCGACAAAATGCATTCAACTTTCATGGACCTAGTATCTCATAACTTTGTACCTCACTCTGGTTGTTTAATCAACTTTGTTACTTCAAGCTGAATAGATGGGTGCCAATCTAGAGATGTTATGTAATCAATCTGAATGAAGTATCCACTCTCAATCCTTTGTTGATGTTGGTGAGATCTTGTTGATGTTGCTCGGGCCATGTAGATGTGAATGTGTGGTTTGGGTTCCTGTTTCAGAGGACTCCAAGTGGTTGTAGGCTTCTAGCTGCTGCTTAGTTGCAGTTTGTCCTTTGCTTTGGTACAGTCATGGTGATTGTTATGTTCGGGTACTGAATGGTCCACCTCTTACTTAGGTTTTTGCTAGCCGCTATCCATTCTTATATTGCTTTGGGTACTCCCCTTCATTTTCTATGGATTTCTACCAATCTTTTTAGGACATTCTTCCGTGTCCCTGTGTCCTTGAATGAATAGGACACTTGGATACATATCCATACCAAGACCTGTACCCGAGTTTATGTAACATAGGGTAAGACAAACATTCAAGTATCTAAGATTGCTTGCTATTCATAATAGTATGGTAATTATTTTAGGCATTTCGCAATGATGTGATGCATTTCCCAGGTCTGACTAATATGTGTGCATATCTGGTCCTTCGGAGAAATTGTTCTAGGTTCTTATTGCATAAATGTGGTAATATGTTCTACTGCAAGTTGTTGGATAATCTTGTGGATGGATTTGTTAATTCTAGAGAAGTTGACTTTAGGAAATTTCCCATCATAGAGAGCAGCATGAAAGTTTGTTTTTATTTTGATCGAGTTTTGTTGCGGTCCATCATTTTTGTGAAACCCTTACAAAGAAGATAACTTCGGTTGATCTTAAAAACCTATTCTTCAAATGTAACGGCCCGTTTGTTAACGGTTAAAATTATGAAAGAGATAGAGTGGATATAGTAAGAAGAGGATATGGTAGAAGGAAAAATTTATTATAGATGAGTGAATGGTTATAAAGGGTTTGTTTGAGTATTTTTTTAGCAGGGAATATATAATAAATATGAATAGCTGAATAATATTGTCGTAATTAATAATAATATTCTTATAATTATTAATGATATTCTTGTAAATAGAAAGAGAGATAAGATATGGATATGGGGAGGAGTATTCAAATTTTATCTTCCTCCAAATAGATAAAATTTGGATCTCGGATATGATATTCGAAGTCTAAAGTTGCTAACAAATTTAAATTGTTATATCTTGGGTTTAAGATTTATATATCTCATTTGATCCCGACAAACAGATCATAAGGCTAAAAGAATATACCATTAACTTGCTATGAAATTATCCACTCATAAATTGGTGCAATGATAGTTACACTCCATTGCTAACAAGGGATTCTTTGTTTTGTTAGGTGAATATTTTATTTTCTGATCAAATTTTAATGATTTGAATCGTTCAATATGTTTAAAATATGTTTTTAAATGCACCAGTAAGAAATCGACTCAAAATAATATCGAGAATAACTTGATTTAAATAATTTTTTATAAATACTGACACCAACAGTTTTATGAAAAATGAATGGATCAAGTCTTTTCGGATAATATTTTGAGTTGATTTCTAGCGTTACGCCTTAAAAATATATTTTAAACATATTTAACAGTTTGAATCATCAAAATTTGATCAGAAAATAAGATATTTATATCATAGCAACACAAGAGATGTCTTATTAGAAGTTTACTCATCATATATAGTTATCTGACAATTAGGGGCCGTAGGAAGCTCTTGTTGAGGGGTTTGATTTCCACTTCCGTGCTATTAATTGTAATATCGGGTCAGTTCATAGGGCTTTAATTGGCAATTCAATGGACCGGACATTGAATTATAAAAAAGCACTGCTATGATATTGAACATGATTATCATAGGCACATCCCATTGTTTCTTTTAAGTGTTTGGATTAGGGAGAGAGAAAGTCTACACACTGATTTTATGCACAGATTTAAATATAAATATGTCAGAAATTTTCGGATACATATGGAGTCTTTCAAAATAATATGAGTTTCGCGTATATCGGATGATTTCGGACATATTAATGTCCGAAATTGCACATATTGTAAGTGTTTTTTTGCCTTTTTCGACATTTTATCAATGAAAAAAATTAGGAACACAATCTTTCAAACACATATCCAGATACAGATTCATCAGGAATGGTCAGATGCACGTGAAATTCGCATTTTTATGAAAATTCTCACATGCATCAGACGATTTTAAAAAAGTCTGTGTCTGGATCTCTGTTTGAAAGTTGTGTTTCTAAACTTACTATTTATCAATTTTGTGTAAATTTGTTAAAATTGATCATTCATCTAGACGTAAGTAATATAAAAATTAAAAACTAAGTAAAAGTTTCAAAAGATTATTAAAACGAAAATAAAATTAAAAAAGATAATTTTTTATTATTTTCAGTATTGTTAGCGTCATCTTATTTAGATTTTTTTAAATTTTAATTTATATTTTTTATACTTCACTCACCGAGTTGAATGAAGAAACAAAAAATTA
>JABCMJ010059616.1:0-11327 GCA_014822125.1 Arbutus unedo
TCTTAAGATGACTCCATTTATAATTGTGAAGTTATTTCTCTTTTTTCAGGTCAAAATACTTAGTTTGGACAATTATTTTTTTAATGCTAAACAAAGGATTAAGACCAAAAGAGGTGTAAAGTATTTCATGCACCAAAATACCGTAGTTTTTGTTCGAATTGCTCTTGAAACATTAATCTTGAATCTCGAAATCGTCTTGTAAAAATTGTAAACCCTATCACCTCTCTCTATTGATATTAGAAATGTCAATTTTCAAAGTAGGTCATCGTGATATTTTAAAAGTTATACATCAAAAAAAATTCAATGACATATTTTTTCACCACGACTTATAAATAAAAAGAAATTTGGATTTGGATTTGTTTTTCTTTCCACCACGACTTAAAAAAATTCAATGACATGTATATCTCTCAACATCCTTGCACATTTGGACTTGTTTTTTTTTTTTTTTGGCCACATTTGCAATAGTCTCTTGTTACTTCTGATGTTGCAATACAAAGTGGATTTACGGCACACTTTTACAAGCCCTGAGAAGGGTTGCTTGAGGAGTCCTATTCACGTTCTATTTACTGCACACTTTTACCAACCTCA
Organism: Arbutus unedo; assembly: GCA_014822125.1. Taxonomy (NCBI): domain Eukaryota; kingdom Viridiplantae; phylum Streptophyta; class Magnoliopsida; order Ericales; family Ericaceae; genus Arbutus; species Arbutus unedo. The sequence continues at coordinate 589 of JABCMJ010059616.1, forward strand.
TGCTGTGTTCCCCATGAATGCTTGCCACATTAGGTTTGAAATTCAAAGTCAAAAAGTTATGTCCTATTTCAAATCTCTCTCGCATTAAAATCAGTACTCTAAGCAACCCAAGTAGGCAGAGAGAAACAATGACCACCTCAAGGGGAAGTGCCCCTCTCTCACTGGAAAGCAAATACCACATTGGCGGAAATAAAGACCGCATTATTGGCCTACATGTTTGAACAAGTTTCCAAAAATGGAATTATTGGCCTACATTGGCAGAATCTCTAATTGTAACCTTTCATTGAATTTGAACAAGTTTTAAAAAATTACTCCCTAGCCTATGGCCTATATGTTTTAGTCTTTAATTTTGTTAACCTTCACCCCTTAATTACATTACTCCAATAATGAATAATTGTGTATGTTCTCTATATTTTAATCTTTACATGCAGTGTATGATTATGGTAGCCTGTGTACGAATTAAGATCAAAGGGAATAACTTTGTTGCAAATTGGAGTTACTTTTATATTTCCACTTTGAAATATTTTGGTGGGTTTTGTTAGAGGAGCTAATTATTAAGCTCCACTTTTATCATATACAAATTGAGGAAGTTGATAAAATTGCATAAACAAAAAGTCTTTTCTTTAGTTTTATTTAATGCTTATTTACGTGAAACATTGAGTGTCAGATTCTATTTTTCTAATTCTCTAAAGAAGTATAGATTTAAAGCAATATATAGGTGGGAGGCACTGTTTTGGATGGTTTTTAATTTTTGATGTTTTCTTTTTACTTTAGTAAGTAGTGAAAAGGGAATTTTCAACCAAATCAAATAACAAAAGTTCATAAACCATTACAAGTTCTTATGAAACTATCACAAGCTCCAACAAAAACCCAAGCATTATTAGAATGCTCCAACTAGGGGCTCAACTACAAAACAAACTACATCTCTCCAGCTCATAAGTTTCAACACAATTGATTTTGAATTGTAAGACAGTTTCGATTGTCTCATATAGACATGAACTTCAAAGATTACTCCCGCATTGTGTTTAGATTGTGTACTGGATGTTAGAGTTGAGGGAAGTGAAAAGGAAGAAAACTGTTGGGAAGAATTTGATTTGATTTTTTTTGTGCTGTGTTGTTTCCATATCCTCTTATTTTCAACCCTCTAGTGATGTCTTAGACGTCATTTTCAATCCTCTCAGGTGGGTGGGTTCTTCCCTGTGAGGGGGTGGATGTGGTTCCATCAAAGTAGGCAGTTGATTCCAAAGTTTTCCAATGCATTTTAGTTAATGTCTACAAATACAATAAGACTTATGTACATATACGGCCTTACTAGTATATATTGTAGTAATTCTTTATTTGCAGACCTCTTTCAGTTGTTTTTTTGAATAGATTTAGGAGGAATTGGTAATGAAAAATAGAAAAAAAGAGGAAAGATATTCCAACTATTTTTCTTTAAAAAAAATTAAGATCCAAACACAATCTAGAGTAATGGAACTAAAAAAATAAACACCTGGCCAAGGCCACAGAGGTACGAGGTTAGCTCCTGAGAAACGTGCTTCTGAACCACGATTTAGACTCCGCCGCGGACAAACGTGCAATTACACATATGAAAAGAAAACAATGTGTAGGTGTGAGCTATCAACATGCTTAGTGAATGCACTTATCCATACGAACAGACATAATACTCGACTAATGTATAACTTGTATTCCAATTTGCAAATAAATCGACTCTATGCATGCATACAACGTCACTAAGACAATATTCATAATACCACTAAGGCAATACTAATCAAGGAACCAATAGGGCAATATTCATCATGCCACTAAAGATATTTATTACCCGGAAAAAAACAAATATTACTATGTATCACAATGTTTACACCATAGCATAATCTTTTGCGAATAGAAGTAAGTAAACCCACATCCAGGACCTAAGGAATACACGAACAACAAAATTACCGGTTATATGGAATCGTGGTACTTGTCGTCGCTTCCAAACCTAGCACAAAGTATATCAATCCACAACTATGAAAACAGAAACACAAATAATGTAGGTTTCAAATTTCATATAATCTCTTTTCGCTTGTAGCAATAACAAGGACTCGTATTCAATTTTTTTTAATACTTAACTAAAATTCTGAACATATCATCATTGAAATTCTAACAAGCAAAAATTCATCTTTCAACAATATTTTTTAACACTGAATAAATTTCAGCGCATATACCATTATTTCTTGCATTTTGCCCCAAATTTTGCAATTGAGGGTATAATTTCAGCCTTGAAACCTTATTTCCAAGAGTTGTTCTCAAGTTTCAGCAACTCAGGATTTATTTTCCAGCACCCTAAGTCATATTACCAGCAAATAAGGTCAATTTTCAGCATCTAAATTACAGTCTTAGCACTGAAACATTATTTTCAGCAATTAGTGTTCTGTTTTTGCATTTACACAGCACAGTTTCAGCATTTAAACTAAATTTCAGCATACAAAGCATGATTTAAATGTCTAAAGATGGTTATCCTATACTTTACTTCAACCCCTGTAGCAAAGTTGCAAGCTCGGCAATTAAATTTCTTGGCCCAACCCTAGAACAATAGGTTTCAACATACGAGTAGAATTTACAAGATCATTTTCACATGCTCAACTTATAGAGAAGAGTGCTTCTGAATCGCATTTTTTTTTGCATGAACATTACTCTTTTATTTTTATAATTGTCCATTTTTATTTTAAAATGTATTACATAAAACATAAAATTTGTTCCCAAAATGTTGAATTTATTTATTTAATAAAATTTATTACTAAACATTTTTGGCAAAATACTCGGTCGAGCATCACAACCAGAACTAAATCACAACTAAAATCACCATCACAAAAGTTCCACATTAACATGTACAAATGAGCAGTGGAACATATATAAGTTCCATCTACAAAAAAACCTACAAAACAGGACTAGTAGAACCACAACATAAATAACAAATCGAAGACAGATCCATTCGAAGACAGAACAAATTGAAGAGAGTTACCGGTGGGAGAAGACGCTGACGCCGGAGAAGAAAAGGTTTTCCGGAAGATGAAGGTCGTCTGTGGTCGCTGGGCTGGACGAGAAAAGAGGCGGTGCGATGAGGGTTTCGCTATGAAAGAAGTTTTCAAAGGTCGCTGGGTGTTTTTGCAGACCTAAGGTCGCAGGATTCAGACCTGACCATAACAACCGTCTACGTGGACTGAGGTTGCCTACTTCGACTGAGGTCGCATACGTATTCTGCGACTTAGAGTAATTTTATAAATTATTTTCGATTGGGATATTTCGGTGACTGGTTTTCGCTTTTCTATTATTTTTATAAAAAACTCCTGGAAAACCAAGGCCTTCCGAGTCAGAGAACAGATTAGAGATGGGAAGCACGAGTGCTCTGTCCTCTCATCTACACCAATACAAAGCCCACTGTCTGTTCAAATGTCTCAATTCGAGCAGAATTCAACAGACTTCTCTCCAGTTTAGCCGGAGAACAGCCAAATTTGGCGCCTCACGTAAAAGAGAGCACAAAAAGTTCAATGATTTTGCTTGCTTTGCTGTTGATGACGAATTGATAAAGCAGCAAGAACTATTTGGCGGCAACGCCGGCGGCGGTATTGGCTCAGCTATTGAAGATAAGCCTGGTATTAAAGACCCGTGTAAGTAATATCTGTATATACACGCTAATATTTGTGTAGACATGGACCATGTGCTTTAGTTGGGTATTACCTTTGTTGATCATTTAGGGTTTTATTGATAGGTTTGGCTTTGTTGGGTTGCTATCCTGTTTCTTATTTATGCACTTTGTTGAAGATAAGCCAGTTCTCATAGAGCCGTTTGTATTTATACAGAGCTTTGCAGGAATATGTGCTTTAAATTGGGAATTCTGTTTTGCTGATTCCGCGGATTTCTTGTTAGGGTGACTTTTGATTGGATTTTCTGGTGAATGGCTAGCTTTCCAATTTGCTGTGTTACTTCAGTTGTACTCTCATCGATATATTTTGTGTCTTACATGGCAGTTGTGTGGATTCTTTGCTTTGTTTCAGTAGTTCCTTTTGTTTTATTTCTTGAAAAGAAAAATCGATTCTTCCTTTTAGGTTTCAAAAGATATAGGCATCAATAAGATGGTTAATTTCCTGTGTAGACCACAGAAGACCCCGAATGGTTTTGTGCAAGAAGAACCAAGGGGTATTGGGGCAGCAGTAGTGCAATTTTCTGTAGTGCACGTGTAGTGGGGGCAAAACGACATAAATTTGCCCGCTGTGCCCTCGAAACTACATCATTTTAATTCCATGTATTTTGATAACAATTCACATCATAAATTGAAACGATATAGTTTTGTGGGTAAAGCGGGCAGAACTTATGTTGTTTTATCTGTACTACACGTGCACTACAGGAAACTACACTAAAGCCATCCCGAATCTAGGGTACAGACAATGATGAAATTCATTGTTGGATAAATTCATAAGCAATTTATAAGGTTTCCCGGGAGTGGGCTGATCTCTTATGGGCGATTCAGTGAGCATGTCACCACTTTAGTCCGAAATTACTGGAAATTTGAGAATGGTAGACGATGGTCACCAATTTACTTTCTCATAGTAACAATTATACAATCTTGCTTGAATATAGCTACGAATTCGTATCTTGTTAAATTCAGATGTTGAACTCTTTTTTTCTATCAGTCAATGGGCTTATAATAAATTTTCTTACAATATTGTTTGCATTTAATAGCTTTTGTGAATCTTTATTTTGTTAATTCATATTAGAATCTGATTTTCGATTATTCATATATCCAAGCTTAATGAATTACAATCAGCTCACATCATGGTAGGGCTTATAGTTGCGGAACACATCTTTTGCAATATAACTTAGTGTCTTACTTTTTTGACAACATGATCATCATTCAAAACGAACACTTTGTGGTTTTAAGCCTAAAACTTTTCATATATTTGACGTATGTTTTAATGCATAGGCGTACTTTATATTTTTCTGGAATGTTATGATCAAGTCTCTACGAGCTAACATTTGATTTGATTCACGATTTGGAAGAACGACCAATTTTAATTCACCATTCAGTTAATGGCAACTGTTCAGAGAAACTTACAGTTTGCATCAGATGTTCTCTTTATTTTTGCAGTTGTGTCAAAAAATGATTTCTCATCGGGAGACTCTGTCCAAGGGCTAGGGGCATATTGGGACACTTTTTTTCTTTTGACGAGCCTGTGATGTTCGCTTGACCGTGTCGCTATCCGTAATGTGTAGGTAGTTAATGATATGAGACAAATGAAGAGGTTGGGCCTGACTTGCTGCTTATTTTTTAGTTTCTACTCTAATTTCTAGGGAGCTGTTGTTCCAAAATATAGGCCCATTACTCAACCCACATATTCAGTGTAGATATGTGTGTGTGTGTGTGTGTGTGCACGTGGGTAGGGAGAAGTGATGGTATGACCAATTAAATCCCAGGAACATCTTGCCTTTCTTGCTGATCAGAAGAAACAAATCCCAGGAACAGCTCAGGTTCATAATACTATCTCTGCTATGTACTTCAAATGAAGTCCTGCGGTAGATTTCATGTCATTGTTTTTGGAAAACTCATGCTTTGAAGTACGGTTTTTGTCTTAGTCAAACCCTTTCAGTGCCATGGATATCCTTATTGTGTCCTTTGCCGCCTCTGTTTCGTAATTATTTCTGTGGTTGGTGATCCTATTTCTATTTCTGTGGTTGGTGATCCTAACTCTCTTATGTAGCAGTAGTGGTTTGGCACATGCGCTGCACGTGAGAACCGTATTACCCATTGGATCATCACCCTTGCTCTTTAGATTTATTTTTTCTGGTCACTTTTATCATATCTGATTCTGAATATTATCCTGTGTTTATTCTTTGATACATTTGTTATAGTGATTTGCCTCCATTGTCACTTTTATCATAGTACTTTTTGGTTTGATAGGTGTATTCTTTACATGAATTATTATTGTCGTTTTTCTCAATTTTCACTCGATAATTTCGTCATCATAGCCAACTACATTAATGTAACTTTTTTTTTGCAGTTAAAAAGAAAATCATAGATGCTTCTTTTTCATTTAACCATAGTTACGCTTTCATGTCATTCAAAGTCAAAATAATTTGATTTCAAACTCGTATAGAATCTTTGCATTTTCAAATCAAATAAAGCCGGCATGTGAAGGGCATAACTGGCATATAAGTAGGCATCAGAAGGACAATTGACGTAAAATGCATTAGGAGCAGAATGGTCGTAGGTCCATGCAGAGAAAAAATGTTGCATGTGTGAACTTAGAAGGATACGAATGGAGTTAATAGCAGCAGAAGGACAACCACGTCAAAAACAAATAGTATCAGGCGGAAAAACTCCCACCACCACCTCATTAAGTTGGTTACATGTTATACAACTAGTGGAAGGGAACATAATTTCATTAAATAGACGAGGGTATAATTGTCATTTGATACATATGCAGGAGATAATCAAGTCCCTCTTTTATATTCACGGTTGACGCGGGTGATGGTTTTTATCATTCCCCTTGGTTTCTAGTTCCTTGTAATGAAATGGTCTTTCGATCTGATTCATTAACCTCATGTTTTATTGCAACATGATAGATGTGGATGATAGCTCAAGAGACAGTACCTTACAAAATAATGACCCAAATAAAGAAGGAACTTCGCTTTATGAGTTCCTTTATCCGAGTAAAGAGCTGCTCCCTGATGACAAGGAAATGAGTATATTTGATCACCTAGAGGAGCTGCGGGGGAGGATCTTGGTGTCAGTTTTGGCAGTTGGAGCAGCTATTCTAGGATGCTTCGCATTTTCAAAAGAACTGGTATTGGTTCTGGAAGCTCCTGTAAAACAACAGGGTGTTCGTTTTCTGCAACTAGGTCCGGGCGAGTTTTTCTTTACCACTTTGAAGGTTAGAATGAATTCATATATATCCTATTTATATTAGTTTCCTCGGTGTCTATGTGCTATTATTATATTGGTATAGTCCTCATGTGTAGAAGCCTAAACATTTTGCTCATGTTGTACTCTTTAACAGAAATTGCAGCTACTATCTTGGAAGCATAGCATTTTCTATTGAAAAAAGTTCCTCAGTTTCTTTGTTTTTCCTTTCTTGGTCTGTAACAGAAACGCATTTTGTACCTTTCCTGTTAAGGAACATGTACGCCTGTTCATTATTTGGAGTTACCTATTACAATTGACTTTTCTGCTAACATTTTTTAATCATATTTTTTTGGAGGGAATATATTCACTTGTACATTTGCATGGTAATTTCTTGATCTCCATTCACTCTACCCAAGGGCGGAGGGATATAAGCATAAGAGAAGTCAATTGACCCTGCTAGCTTTGGGAATATTTCACTTGCTGCATTGGTTTGACAAATCGGTCATAGTAATGACTTTCCATAGGACAGTGGTTTAGGTGAGAATAAAGCCTGACCATTTTAGGATTCCGATGCACATTTAACATATTCCCACACCCTTGTACATATTTCTACCCACCTTTCACAATTTTTTATGCATTTTTGACTCATGCATGGAGGGTATCCGCTATTTTATGGGCGGTCAATTGCATCTTCGTTCGTAGATTGTCTTACAAAGATAACCCTAAGATTTTGGAATTCTCAAGCTGAAATTAACATAATTTTAGTTTTACCCCTACGATACGCAGCTGTGCATCTTGCAAATTCATGCTTTGACCCCTACATATTTTCATCACGATTTACAGTATAGTGCCTCCTCACTCTCAATCTCTCAACAACAACAAAAAAAGGGTTCTCTCACTTGCTATCATGCATTGCTTTCCAAATATGAGAAGTCATATTGGTGTGTCGTGAATAAAATCTGTATCTTATCAATAATATTTAAGATTCATGTTTATTATCACTTTAAAAGTTTATTTCTTGCTCAATCATTACATAAGAACAATATGTTCCATATGGCTCTGGATAAGATTTTGCCGCCTTTAAATAAGATTGCTGGATTGGCCCTTGGCCCTTGGCCCTACCTCACAGCTGGGGCACACGTTTGCTTTTTGCTGATTATTGATTATAAATCAACTTATGAAGAGTGTGTGCATCACTTGATGTATGCGTTGCCCCTTTGTGTTTGTGATGGACTGTATAGGGTTGGCTTTTATTAGTTCATTACTTGTTACATTTGCTGACCTAGAGAACATATCATAAGGGAGATATGTTCGAAGACTTTTATGGATTCAAGCAGCTTCATTTGCACAATTGCCAGGACAATGGGACCCAGGGCAGCTATTCAACTTGGGAAATTCAAGTTTCTCTAGTGTCTGCACATTTTTAATTTGTTACTCGCTGATATGGAAAAAAGGAAACACTTTTGTGATCATACACAGTGACCTTCTGTGGAAATGTAGTATAATTATCTTTGGTCGTGCTGCAGGTATCAGGTTACTGTGGTCTTCTTTTAGGGAGCCCCATAATCCTCTATGAGATCATAGCCTTTGTTCTCCCAGGTTTAACGAAGGCAGAGAGAGGATTCCTGGGTCCAATTGTCTTAGGCTCCTCAGTACTCTTCTATGCGGGTATAACTTTCTCGTACTTGGTTCTCACTCCAGCAGCCTTGAATTTCTTCGTTACCTATGCGGAAGGAGCTGTGGAGTCATTGTGGTCCATTGATCAATACTTTGAGTTTGTTCTGGTGCTCATGTTCAGTACTGGGCTCTCATTCCAGGTAAAAGTTCTTGGGATCTAGAAATTACATCTCGACAGTCGTGATCTAGAATTGGAAGCATTTGTTGGACTTCTATGAATGCCTCTCTGAGTTTTCGGTTCAATTAGCTCTGCAACATAAAGTCTAAACAATCCCCTGGTAGTTTGTGTTTATGTTGTTACATGTTTTCCAAACATAGCTAAAAAGTGTACGTTATTTTAACATTTACTGTATATAGTTAAATTTTCGGTGTTCACTGGTGGTGGTTTCATAATAGTTAATCAATGCATTTTGAGTCTTGATTGAAGTTAAGTATTTGTTGTTTTCTTTCCCAAATACAGTGGTGTGTTGACTTTGCAAAGAACAATTCAACTTTAAGGAGTGTATGCGTCATTTTTTAGTGCTTTCTATTGTAAGTTGGTGATTTAGTTGCTGTATTTAAACAAGGTGCACATACAGAGGGGGCAGAACAAGGATCTAGTGATGTAGTCATTATATGTATATGCCTAGCAAATAAAAGTTTATAAAAGATGGATTTTTGTTGCGTCCTTGTGTTTGTATGCTTATTTCTTGAAAAATTGTCGTATAACATGTACCATTTTCATTTCTGTTTTTGTTTCAATAGTGGTAAAAGTGGCTCAGCAAAAGGTCAAAACTCAAATTTAAGTAGTGGGCTCTATATTCTCTTTTTTTTTTTCTGGTGTTTTTAGCACTGGCGATTTAAGTCTGGGGTAGAGAAGATTAACACAAGAACGGAAGCAGGAAGAGGATTCTTGTGATGTCTTGAACGTAAAACAAACTATGAAAAAAGCCCAGACTGTTGTGCATCACAAGCCCGTGAGTAGAACTTGTTTCTTTTACAACGTGCCTTCGATATCTTAGCATTCTACTCGTGTACAGGTTCCAGTTATTCAACTTCTGTTGGGACAAGTTGGTTTAGTTTCGGGCGACCAAATGCTGTCAATCTGGAGATACGTTGTGGTGGGAGCTGTAGTTGCAGCCGCTGTACTCACGCCATCCACCGATCCTCTTACTCAGGTACTTCTGGCTGGGCCCCTTCTGGGTCTCTACTTGGGCGGTGCATGGATGGTCAAGCTCATAGGCCGATGATTGGCTTTTCTTCTGCATCAATGCATAGATGTGTCGCAACACTAAGTTGCGATATTATGTATAGTTCACGAGAATCCCTTGTGTTTGTACTTGGTGAGAAGACCTGGATCTGGAACCAAATAGAAACAAGAACAAGATACATGTATTGATTCTCGAATCTTTGTACTAAAATCATTGTGGAAATTCTTTTACTGGTGTAAAACGAGAGGTTATATATTCTTTTTATATAATTTTTGGAAAACTGAAGGAACAGTCTCATTTTTCCCCTTTGACAACCTCAGAAGTCTGTGAATGCTTTATCCCCGTGTCAGGATGCTCATCAGAAGAGGAGGGTTGAATTTTGTGTTTTCTGTAGAACAGACACCTTGTGTTTCAGCTTCTCAAGAGTCTACTGGTTTGATCGAGTTCGGCTCCTCCCCCAGTCCCCAATTCTCTTAAAATTTGTGGATCCTCCAATCTTATTGATAATGCGACACGTGGCGACAACAGCATCCAACGGCCAAGAATAAACTTCTCATATGATATCACCTAGGGTGAAATAAAAAATGGCAAACCAGACAGAATAACAAAACTAAATTGGATTCCGGGTTTAAGGAACCCAATATTTGATTTAGTCTGATTTCAGTTAGAGCATTTGAAAAACAGGTGATTGGGTCCAGTATTTGAATTTTAGAAATCGATTCAGACCGAACTGGGACAGTTGACTACTTCATATACATTTCTTTTTTTTTTTTTACTTGACTCAAAGTTGTGGTTGAAATTAAGTTGATTGATTTTGTTTAAGTTGATGGATTTGACCCGAATTGTTTATGAATTTTATAATGGTCTAAAATCATATTTTAATTAAATTTATTTTATGAATTTTGATAATTTTTCACTTTTTGAACTTGGCTCAAAATGTGATTCGAAAAGCCGTTTGAACCTATAATATCACTTCACAACCATACCAA
>JABCMJ010059657.1:0-10471 GCA_014822125.1 Arbutus unedo
AAATTTGAGTAGGTCAAGTGACCCTACGTGGCTCCGTCATAGCTTTGGACACGCGCTGCAGCTGTATCATTACTTTTATGTATTTATTTATGCTTATGCTTTCGATCTTTCTGTGTCTTTATTCTAAAAGGTCGATCAATTCCCTTTGGAATACCAAACAAAAATAGCAAACTTACACGGTTTTGTCAATTGTAGTAATTGAATCGCTGAAAAATTATGTATTATGTATATGACAATAGAGTTAAGGATTTTGAAAAAAATGGAGAAGAAAAAATAAAACCCTTCTTTTTTCATTTTCTTTTAGCTTATGTCAATAAACAGTTTGTCCTCATGTGTCAAATTATTTTTCCATTTGAGACACTCGAAATAGTTAAAAAACTTAGAAAACAAAACGGAGAAGAAAAAATGAAAATATAAGTGAAAAAGGTGTTTTGATCTTACTATAACACAAGTTTTTCTCTTACTTTAATTAACGACTTTTATTATTTTCAATAGAAGTGGATTTGGTTGATATTATTTAATAAATATTACCATGGACACATATTAACAAAACCCATAAAAGTAATATAATGACATAATTTTTAAATTTTGTGTACATATTTTAAAAAGTAATAAAGATATATTAAATTAGTTTAAAAAAATATACGGATATATACTTTAGTTTTGATTAAAAGATAACAAGAATTTTTTAATCAACTACTTTTATTGTACGGAGAGAGTAGTTAAATCCATCCCAGCAAGAAAAGAAATCCAACGAGCTTTTTCCTTTTTTTTGGCTGTAACATGAATTTTAATCTTCTCAAATATCCATTTTTCAATTACCCAAAAAGGACATCCATATTTCAGTAATTCAACATTCTTTATGGGTAGGTTGCCAATAAGGCAATAGTATTTCCAAATTTCTGCTATAGAAAGTCGAAACAACATTTCAGGATAAAAATCTAGGTTGCCATTTCCAAATCTTTTACCATGAATCAGGATGACTTCATCTGGTAAAATTTCAAAATTTCAAATGAAACGAACAAACAAATAACCGTTCTCATTTTCCAAAAACACTATTTCCCCAAATACACTGACCAAAACAAGCGTAACCTTAGCAGGAATAAGTGAATAACATCTACTTCCTCCAGGGACACACTGCACTGTCATTTCCATACTACATCATAATCCAATACTAAACGAGAAACAAACATCATTTTTTATTGTCATAAGCAGCAATATTCTGGGGTTCGCATTCGGGACTGAAAAGACGGACAAGCAAAGCAGTGCTTGAACTCACAGAGACGGCTCCACAACCTGCCCACCTAAGGCTCCTGGGAATTGTGATTCTCGGACCTGCACAAGTACAGAAACCGTATGAACAACGATGGGATAACGAAATGTCTAGATTCATAATCGTGAGCAAAGTGTCATGTAGTTAAGCAGTTGCAGCAGCAAGTTCCAAAAAGAAAGGTTTCTTTCACAGAGTAATAGTGAAGACTCCTAATGACTGGGTAAATTGCCAGATACAAAAGCAATTACTGCAGCAAAGTTGTGCTAAAAACAGAGGAAATCCTTCAGGTGTCCACCAACAAATCATTTTACCCTGAAATTCATCTAGAAGCATGTTGTTTTGCAGGTGTTTGAAGTTCAATAACAGAAACCAAGTTTGGAATTGTATCTCACTTTAAATAGCAATTGCAAATCACCGTTTCAATAATTAAAACCAATGGACAAGAATTTATTTATTTCAGTTTAAAGTCTGATGAAATGGATTTCCAAATTAAATCACGAGAATATAATTAGTAATGGAAGAGAGAAATTAACAATGGTTGTAACGGTTGTTAGGGGATGGAAACCTCTATTGGTTGACTAAAATGGAAGTGAAAGGTGAAATGAACCAACAGGCAGGCATCAGACGAGGGGCAAGGTAAACGATCTAAGCTGAAGATTTCACAAGAAAGAGGGGCGGATACATCCGATAATAGAATGATGGCAGAAAGCAAATCTGTGTTTCTCCATTTTCAGAGTCAGATATGTGGTATTAACAAATTTGGAAAGCTCAGGTTAAAAATTGTTCACTGGAAACACCAAGTAACTCGGATTCTCAGACCAGCAAGTAAACTTTAGGTATGATTATTCGCTAGAAAGTGAGCCAAGTTCAAATGACAGTTCTTTTCAAGAATCAAGAAGACAGATTAGAGAGATGCAGAACAAGTGGCTATGCACTATACAACACGGGCCCGTGTATCTTATCAAGAGGGGTATGCCCTAAAAAGTGTTTTGAGAGATGGAGACTTTTTGAAGTTCTTTTCCTTTTCTTTCTTTCATACTTTTTCACATTTTGGCATTTCTTGCTGGGGGCTTTTGCGGGTGGGGGGAAGAGAGAGAGGGAGAGAGAATCGTAACTGCAGTTATCTGCACCTAAAACCCAACTATCAAACTCTTACACATGAGTACTCTATTCATCGAACAACACCAGCATCATAAAGAAATTAAGGAAAATAGTTGAGACCACACGACATTGTACGTCCTCCATGGTCTAGTTGGTGCAACACGCCTCTTAAAACTTATGGGATGCGGTTGCTTTACTATGACAACAGTGAAGAAATCAAGGATTCTCAATTTAGGAGGAGGTGTATATAGATTGGTATAAGATATAAGAGAGTTTTGCCAAGGTAAAAGTAGAGTAAAAAAGAGAGATGAGATGGGCCATCCTTCAACTATCAAGCAAGAAAAACCTGTCTTCTACCTCTAATAATGTCGGGGAAGTCACAGGCACAAAGCAGTGAGGCACCATACAGCAAACAATAGGCTAAAGGCTCAGCAGCAATTCATCCTAAACAGAAACAGCCCATTTTGTAGTACTACAGAAGATTCACTTGGGGAGGTTCAAGCACTCACTAGGCTTAAGAACCTTTTCAATGACTAACTTGGTGACGGCTCATTGAAAACTCTTTGACAGGAAAGTAAACACAGGCAAACCTGTGCCAAAGACCAACAACTGTGATAACAAAGACTCAAAAACTACCTTATAATCATATACCAAGAAGATCTAATGAAGCATAAGAAAGATTCTTTAACGCATCGCAAATCTTGAAATGAACAACTAACTCAAAAGGCGTTCATTTGAACCTCAACCAATTCTCTGAGTTCAACTTTTCCCTTGAATTTCTTCTTCCACGAGTTTTCAAGTGCTGAAGTTGTAAATGCTTAACAAATGAATCTTAGTCCAATGCCAGCAAAACCAAATCCATCAGTCCATCTATAGGTTTCTACTTAAGGCTGAGAAACTATCAAGGAGATAAAGGTTCTAATGCAACAAGGTAGTTTAGCTATCAGGCCCCGTTCTCTAAGTTAATCAACATATTGAGGGATGTCTACAAAGTCGGGGGTTCAGTAAATTGGTCATCTTTGTAATCTAACTTTTCTGTACCGTTTCTAATCTTCTTTTTTGGTTGCCATAACATCGAATTAGATGAAATCATTCGATGTAAATAAAGTAAAAGTTGTCCTTCAGATACTGAGATAAGGGTCATAATTCTTCTTTCCATTCTCCATCTCTTTTAGGTCCATATTGCCATTACCTATGTATCCCGTGACTCAAAAAATCTTTGTAACTGCCATATTCACCTACCAAGCTTCGTAGTGTCTCCACCGATATTTCTTATTCTACCCTCTTGATGTGAACAAAAAGTTGGGAACAATTAGTGTTGAGGTGGTCTACAACTACTAGAAAATTTACTTTTAGCTCGGTTCACTGACTTTTCAATCTTCATGCCGATTTATCAACCTCTGCTATCTGAGTGGTGAATTTTTCTTTGTGTAATTTTTGGTAGGTTCTCTGAGGAAGAGGTATGGGATGCAGGCATTTTCAGTAATAGCCAAGTAATCTTAACAAGTAAATCCAATAAAAGGTAAAGTTCTAGGTAACCAAAGTATGGCAGATTTTATTTGGCAAACGCAAGGAACCGGACAGCATAATCTGGTAAACAAAACAGGTCTTCAAAGCTCCTACGTTAGTTATCAAAATGGGCCTATTTATTGGTCATAGACTCATAGCAAGTAAAGAAGTAAAATCACATATAACTGGGGCAGAGAACAAAAAATAAAGCCCATGAAATACAAGAACTGGAAATAACAAAGTAACACATACCATAATGCAAACGACAAAGAATCCAAAATCCCAATGCCCCTCCAACACTACAAATCCCAGCAGTTTGCCTCATTAACCTAGAACAGGGTTTTGCGTCTGATCTCATCAGCTCGCCATCAGAAAACCCGAAATAACGCCTCAATGCCATGTATCGCCAATCACTATCCTTACGAGCAAAAGTTTCGGTCAAACACCACCTGCATGCTCTGGTGGTTCAAAATTGAGAAAATTTCAAGCTTTATGAGGCAATAGGCTTTTAATGGGTGTTACCACTGAAAATAGGATGGAGTCTGTTTCGAAAGCAACCTCCAAACTTAAACAAAGGTAATTTTCAACCCAATCGGTATTGTGAATAAAGAACAAGTATATGCTTCTTTTTTTCTTTATAATTGCAAAAAACACATATATGCGCTGCTTGCTATGAGTTTATTTCAAGTTTTCAACTAATAGAACCTCAAAAAGTGAAAAAATAAGAAAAGTTTCAAAAAAGAAAAAAGGTGGTTCAACTCCTGCAATGCCAGGAAATCGCGGGCTTTTCATCTTTTATTTTTGGACCTTCCTGGGTAGTGGTTTTCTCTTCCTTTTCATTGACCTAATGGTGGTTGCAATGTCAGCAGCCATTATGAATCATTCGATATTTGCCAATCATTCGAATCCAAATAGTTATAGTTCTCGAAGAATCAACTAATTTAACAAGTAAAACATACTACTTACAATTCCATCCGTGCCACCAAGCCTCTAGACTTACCAACAAATTAAAAACAATTGAGTTCGACTGAAAAAAACGGGGTGTCGATCATACTGGTTACATCAAGAAATTCAACCCCAGATTTCCTCTTTGAACTTCTAGAAAACCCTACTACAAAATAACGCTAATGTCAGCCAGTAATCAATTCATAGCTAAAAGGGTACCCCTTTGATGTCTAAAACATTGGATTTTAGGATGCATTTGCTTCATCGGCCATAGCCCCTGGGCAAAAGAAATTGCAAATTGCACTGTAGTTGGCTTCAATAGAGCTTGCAAGATTCTTCTCATTCAATTTCGAAAATAGATTGTAAAGGAAAAGAGAGAGTAAAGAGTCGAAAAAACTGACCAAGGCAGAGAGAAGAAAAGCCGGCGGATGGACTCCGGCGATGGTCGTTCGACTGAGGCTAGAGAGAGAGAGAGTAGCAGTGTCGTTTTTGCTGCCCTGAAACCCAAGAAGTATTGCTCTGGTTTGTCAGTAAAGTTTTTACCTCTAGAGTCTAGTCTCTCTTTTTGGTAAAACTACAATGACGTCCCTCATGTTTTGACTAATACATCAGAACCCTCATAGTTCAATAAACTGTTATAATGCTCCCCAATATAGTTGTTTATAGGAATCCATGGGATTGTTAATCCGATCATAAATTGTCAAAGATACCAAATTTTTCAACCATTCCATGTCAATGATTTTCTTCATACTTTTTTTATGCTCGTTCAAGAGCACTCTGAGGGAACAACTCAAATATGAAATACCACATCAAAATTTTAAGAGCATACTAGCTTTGATTTATACAATAAATTTTTTCATCTTGATGGTTTCCAAAAACTCATTAATTTTACCTTAATTTCTTTCGAAGTGTAAATATACTTGCATACTATTTTCAAAAATTAAAATAGGCGGTGGTTTGAATGTGTTGTCGAAGGGTAGGAATTCACTCGGCGAGCTAAAGTAGCTCAATAACATAGGATGTGACATGCATTGGTGATCTTAATTTACAATATTTAAATTCAAGAACCATCTAACCCACAAGTCCAATGACTAGGATCCTTCAAATTGTATGCTTTTCCTTTTTTGATCTGTCCTTCAAATTGTCAATCGTGTGCCCAGGTAAACAATTCACATGGTATTCCCTCATGTGCCCCGCCACTTCCTATAAGATAGGAATGGCAACGAGTCGGGACGAATATCAGGGTTTCCATCCCCAAACTTATCTTCAGTCCCCATTCCAACCCTAAAAGTAACCAAACAAGGAATAGGGATCTCCAAACAGGAAAGGGGACTTGAAAATTAAAAAAATTAATTCTTGTAAAGTAAGCAAAAGTAACGAAGGACAGTTCTACGGCAAGAAAAGAAATGGCCGAGTTTCCTTTGAAATTAACTTGATAGAAACCTGTCCGGCTGTCCCAACCCGAGGGGCTAGCCAAGATTTTCTAGGCAGGGCGGAATTAGGATTTAATATTGGGGGAGTTAGGATTTAATACTGGGGTGACACTACTAAAAACAAAATTATAATATTCGACATAAAAAAAATATGTGTGCTCCAATGATAATCACTCCTTACTAACTAATTGTTTTGTGTGAATTCCATCCTCATCAGACATCAAATTAGGAGTGAGGCAACAAGGCAAGAATTCCACAAATCGAAACAAAAGTGAAAAGCCCAAGATTTCAATTTCATCCTCATCAGACATCAGTTCACTAATTGAAGCCCAAGACTTCCTAATCTTGGAAATAAATCATTTCCCCCAAATTCCCAATGAACACAGAACACATAACTGATTACACATGAAAAATGAACAAGGACTGACCGACGACCTCACTGAAGCGTCAAGGGTCTGACTGTGGCACTGTGCACTTACCGGTCGGAGGCCGACGGACTCGGCGGAGGAACAGTCGTCGATAGAAGTGAAGGTCTGTGACTCTGGTCTGGTCCGTCTGGTCGGCGGAGGGGCGGAGCTCTTTGCGGAACTCCTTGCGATCGTCCTCGGAGACCGGAGTGGCCGAGTTCGGAATGGGAAGTCAAGAGAGTGACGACTGACGACGATGTGGGTAGGGGTGGTAACCGGCGGGCGGCGAGCGTGAGAGAGAGAGAGAGAGAGAGAGATGGCGATGTTATTTTGGGAGGTGGGAGGGGTTTTTTTCCGATCTGAAGTTGGTGTCACGCGACACTCCCCACTCCCCCATTAAACGTACTTCTTTTCAAAAAAAATATTCAAAAAAAATATTTATAACTATTTATTGTTTATGATAAATTTCTATTATATTCTATTTTTTATTATATTAATCTTATATTTTTATAATTTTAACCTGGGCCGTATAAATTTTAGCATTAGCATTTTCAACCTTTACTCATTCCTCATATTTTTTTTCACTCCTCAAATTTGACTTTATTTTTCAGAACAATTCTCTAATCTAGGAAGGAGAATAAGACAGGAGTAGTCAAATTAAATAAAATTATCATTCCAACAATAAGAGGGTAATTATTTATTGAAAAAAACTCCATAAACTAATACTTTTTTAGACTAATATTAAATTAATATTTAAACTCTTTATTTCTAATTAAATTTTAATAATCTGAACAGTTCTATGTGTTTAGCTTAAAATATTATCGAAAAAAACTTAATCTAAGCAATAGTTTATAAAATAGTTCTTGTCAGCATTTTGAATCACAGCTTGGATCAAACCCTTTCTGGTAATATTTTGAACTGATTTCTCGCAAGTAACCTTAAAAACATGTTTTAAACACATGAACGGTTCGAATCATTAAAATTTAATAAGGAATGAAGAGTTTAGATGTTGGTCTAATATTGACCTAAAAAAGTGTAGGTTTATGTTGACGGCCCTTTATTTATTTACTTTTTTCCAATTAAAGCAATTTAATTCGTAATTGCATCATCTAATTATTTTTCGTTTATTGACAACATTTTCAAATAAAGAAATATGTCATACACAATAGTTTATTTATACACGGCCTATTAAAACTCACGATGGTAGCAAATAGAATAATAATAGTTTAGTAAAGCGAAAACATTTATGAGAAGGATAATAATTTTCAAATTATGTATATGGAACAAAATTTAGTGTAAACTAGTTTTACATATTTAAATCTTTTGACAAGGAAAGTTGGAATCATAATTATGAATAACAAAAGAATCATATACACACACACACACACACACACATATATATATATATGTACATATATGCATCTATATAGAAAATATTATGTAACATGTTAAAGGAGTACATTATATTTTTATAGTACTTGATATTTAGAAATTTTTATAAAAAATGGTCGAAATAATTGCATTTGTAATCAAACTGATGCAAACTCTATTGATCATTGTTACTATTAATTAAAAATAGAAGTATATGGAAAGAAATATCAGGTTAAACCAACTTCGAACTTTTACTTGATCTATTTTTTTTATTCTTTGGAGAGTAAAATAAAATATGAAATCATAAGCAAGTTACTTTCAGTATGGAATGAGCCTTGCAGAGTTCCCTAACAATATAGAGTTTAGAAAACTTAAATCCGGTCAAGATCTGAATAACAAGGAACATTCAACTATTAGTCGGGTCTATTAGTTATTTTTTCTATTAATTGCAAAACAAACAAACCTTTACTTATGATATTAGTTGAGTAAGTTTTTGTTAATTTATTTAGACTGTGATAATTATTAGATTATTGTTTAATTATTTCTTTATTTGATTATTTTTAGTTTTGCATCAATTTTTTTATGGTTATTGGTTCGTTTTGATAAGAAATTTCAAAGAAGTATAAAAATATTTCGAAAAACTAAAAAAATTTCAGAAAAGACAAAAAATAAGCCTAAAACAACGTATGTGTTGACTTATTTTCGTCTTTAGTGATTTTTTTATAACTTTTAAATATAATTTTATACTTTTTAGATTCTTTTATTCGAGACGAACTAATAAATTATGAGAAAATAATGTAAAAATAATAAATAAAAAAATTTGAATAAAAAAATCATTTAGGTAGTTAATTCGGGCCAAATAAAAAGCATGTTCCAGCTTAGCTATGGAATAAAGCATTACACGAACACACTTCTCCTAGAACCGACAAGAAGCCAACAAGAACCGACTTAGCTACTCGTCTTTTTCGAAATGTAAATTGTCAGAGGCGGGAATTTTTTATTGTATATGTAAAAATTGTAATTTTTGTCTTTTCTTAATTTTTTATAAATTAGTAATTTATTTCTACGAAAAATTTTAAAAAATTTATAAATAATAGACTAATTTAAAAAAAATTAGAAAAAACAAAAAATTCTAATAACATGATTATTTTTATATTTATTCGTCATATTTAATAATATTTTTTTAACTTTTAAATATATTTTTATATTATTTAGTCTTAAATTTTTGTAAATTATTGGTTCGTCTTGATGAAATGAATCTAAAAAATATAAAATTATATTTAAAAGTTAAAAAAATTATTAAAAATGACTAATAAGTACAAAATATTATTTTTTTATTATTTTTATTATTTTATTTTTTTTCAAATTTAATTTATTATTTATAATATCTTAAAAAATTTTCCTAAAAACAATGAGCGAAAAATAAAAAATAAAAAATTATAATTTTATTTTATAATAAAAATTAAAAAATAATCAAATAAGCCAAACTCTGGAACATAACAAAAACAAATAAATTTTGAATAAATTAATTTCACGTACAATATACTTTCAATTTAGCCACTTGTCAAAATGAGTGTGGCCTACGGACCGGAAAAACAACCCCCCCTCTCTCTCTCTCCAAATTTATTTGGTTGCAACAAAACTAGGAGTTCTCCATAAATATCAATCCTACAGCACACTGAAATTGGAAAACCCTCTATTGGCGTTTCCACCTGCTTTATCCGAGTTCAATCAAAGGTTTGACTCATGAATCTTTTTTGATCATCTTCAGTAATCCTTACGAACAACTTTACTCATGATTATCGGTCGCAGTTACCTGGGATTTGGGATTGGTGATATGTTCTTCATCTTCATGTTTTTCTTTAATTCTTCTATTTTCGTAATCACCCTTTTCAGTTCCCTTATCGCTAGCAATTTTCTTTTGTACTTCTGGTCTGCATATCATCTGGGTTTTGGTGGGATTACTCTTTATTTTCATGTGCCCATGTAGTACTCTAATTGAATTGTGCGTGAGTGTGTTTCTGGAGGTATGTATACGTGCATAATTTGTGCTACGATTGAATGATTTGATTGTTAGAAATGGGTTTCATCTATGTATATGCACTATCGGTTAAGATTTTTTATTTTTTATTTTGGTTCGGTATCATCCGTGATGTATCGTCTTTTCAGACACCCGTGTAATATTCTCTAATTTTGAGCGTGTGTATGTCTGTCGCTACATATATGAACGAATTGTATTATGATTGAATACTTTATTTTTCAGAAATTAGTTTCATCTACTTTCACCATCGTTTTAGCTGTTATATACTGCATGTGCTCTTGAAAATTTCTGAAAGAGTGTGTACGTAGAGTGTAGAAATACTGTCCTTTTGATTAGTTAGGGGGCCCTTATATACATGCTCCCTTCGTCCCAAAAAAAAAAAAATGGTGCC
>JABCMJ010059664.1:0-16710 GCA_014822125.1 Arbutus unedo
TATTTTGGTTATCGGGCCGGGGGTGCCCTTTGGGATTGTAAAGTTTGAAAATTTTATGAGTTTACTTTGAATCGAAAAGTGACGATTTAGGAGTATATTTTTCGAAATTGACAGGTTTATATTTAAAATGTGAATATTTTAGTATCCAAAATCGAGAGCGTGACAGATCGAAAATGGGAACTAATATAGCTTTGATTAAAAAGGACAAGGGTGTTACATTTACAGAACAAATCTAAAAATTATCAACTATAAGGCCTTGTTTGATTTGTGAATTAAAACAGGAAAGATTAATAGTCCTCGGATTAGTAGTACTAGATTATTTGTCCTAGTATTAATTTAGTCTTGAATCCTATATAATTTCCTATTTGATTCGCGCAGGATTAATATCGGAATATCTCATTTAAATCAATCTCATGTTTCGTTCTCCCACTAAATTTTAGAATTATTTTAAGTCTTTATCTCAACTATTTTCTGTCATTGCTTAATAGTAAGGTTAAATATAACTTAAAATCAAACTATTTTTTAAATATGTAGAGGTGACATATAATTCAACTTAAAATCAAACAATTGTCTAAATCTGTAGTCAGATTTTTAGTAGAAATTTGTAGGTTAAAAAACATATGCTAGAGACAAAACAAAAATTAAAAAAACTCAGTAAACTGAAAAAAAAAATTTCGTTGACAACATGGCGTTCAAGAAAATTACCAAATTGGTCCCAAACAAAGCACAGTTTAATGGAACATAGTGGTTATAACTGTGTTTATGAACCTTGTTTGAAAGGGATCATGTTCATCGCGAAAACATAATATCAAAGTTAAAGATTGTCATTGTTTAGTCCGATTTTTTAGTTAAATCGGTTTGGTTTGGTTCAATCTGGTGTATTAGGATAAAAAATTAGTTCGATTTAAGTTTTTTATTGGATTGGAATAAAAAAAATTTGAATTTTTTTTGTAATTTTTTTAATTGGTATCTTTTTAGACTACGTATTTTTCGTAATATGCATTTTTTTGTAATTTTTATATTTTTATTTTCAATAATGTATTATTATATATTGGGCTTGGCCTGTTAGTATTCAAATACTTATTTGTGAACGGAAAAATTAATTTTTTTATATTTGGCTTGCTTTAACTAAATTATAAACCGGATCGAATCGAACCGAACCGAAACCGAAGAACTAAAATCGAATCAAATCAAAAGTGTAGTTCGGTTTTGATTTAAAAAATTATAAATCAAAATTTTTTATTTGGTCCAATCTTTTCTTCCGGTCGGTACCAAACTGGACCGGCTACACCCTAGAGACAGAGAGGGGCAAAAATAGAAGAATTGAAGAAAAGAAATAAGTCTACTCTAAGCTTTTATTTTAGTAGCACTTTTGCAATTAACAGTCCGCGTTTTTTATCTTGGATTAACAATGTTACTCTCCTCATGCGATAATATAATACCTCTTTATAGGAATTATAATAGTCCCATATTATTAATCCTAGACTATAAAACGGGAACCAAATGAAAAAAAAAAAATATGAGATTAAGTACCCTTAATCTAATCTTAGATACCTAATTTTCGAATCAAACTAGGCATAAGGTAATATTTTAACTCAATGGAATAAAATTGACCCACTTAACACACAGCTTTGTCAATGCCTACAGGAATATAGTGTATGCATCCTAATTAAATCTTGAATATAGTCTGATCCAATGAATATTTTGGTGTAGATCAAAGTTTGGGCAAGTAGCTGGAAGATTACATGAATTTATGACCGAAATTCTAACAATATTCATGCAT
Organism: Arbutus unedo; assembly: GCA_014822125.1. Classification (NCBI taxonomy): domain Eukaryota; kingdom Viridiplantae; phylum Streptophyta; class Magnoliopsida; order Ericales; family Ericaceae; genus Arbutus; species Arbutus unedo. The sequence goes on from JABCMJ010059664.1 coordinate 1,784, forward strand.
GTCAAATCTGTGATAGGGCCAAAATTAGCAGCACTAGAAAAAGCATACCTGAGATAGAATCTAGACGAACAAACCGCAGGCCCTTCAAAACAAGTGGCTCAAAACTAGAGGTTTCTCAATACATTGTCCTCCTTAAAAATATACCTTACTTTATGTCGGGGTGCAACCAACTTTTCTATGTTTTTTTTTTTTTTAAATAATCGAGGTATCCGGTCAGTTTGGTATCAAATTGAGATAAAATTTGAGAAAGTTTTCATCTAAATTATCAACTAGTTCTCGGAACTCTAGGTGAAAATGACCTGACAAACCCCCTAGTAGTCCCAAGTATAATCGCCGAGTTTCAACCTCGAAACATCCGAATTTACGACTCAGCCTAATATCCACTTGGGCAACCCTTGGGGTTAGGGGTGCAACCAACTTACTTGTAAGTTTGGATAATCTTTGTATAATTTGAGGCGAAATTAATTCCATTCCTGTGATTAAACCCATTAATCATAACCTGTGGTTCCGTTTTGTTCATTTCTTGAATCTTTTTAAAAAAAATAAAACTCAAAACAGTTTTTATTTAGGTGATCTACGAATATACACTGGATACTTTCTTCAACGATAGTATTTTTCCCCACAAAAGCATACATAAACAAAGTTCACAAAAACATATTTGATTTTTTTATTCAAAAAGGAAAATGAGCAAATTTTGATAAAAACATCTAAACTCATGCTTTTTGAACAAAAAAATCAAAAACTACGGTAAAAAAAGTAAAAAATAATAGTAAAAGATTAAAAGTGCAAAGCTTATGAATCTCATAATGATAATGCACAATCACAGTTTCTATACCATAATAGAATGACAAATTCATATTCGTGAATATAAGAAGTAATATTGATGATTAGTGAGGACATTTTTGAAAAAAATAAGGTAATCTAAAGCCATTGATGAATGTACGAGAGACTTAACCACAAAAACAATGGTGCAAATTAATTGGTTACTTAAAAACAATTAAGGACTTGTTTAAAGCAATGACCAATAAGTTTTAGTTTCATGAAAGAAAAACTGATTTTTGGTAAGACTTTTTTTACTGTGATATTGAAAATTCAATACCATATGCTACATTCATATGTCACCATCCTGACTTAAGATGTTAGGAATTCAAGGGATTTAGTTTTGTTTTGGCTGAGATAAACGTTCAGTTTTGAAATTATTCTCAACTTAATGTCGATTGATTTTCAAAACCTGAAGTTAATCATTGAACAAATTAACTTTTAGTAACCATAGTGATTAATTTTGGTAGAATTTGACATCAAAATGTACATTATGCCTATATGACATATTATTATAAGACAAAATATAAAAACGAGTCCCATGTATTTAAATTAATTACTAAAGACCATATATACACGATATGCAACATGATGTGTTAATAGTATTTGTTTTATCTTTTGCATTGGAAAAACAAATACCTTTAATTGTAATGAATGACACAGAATTTTATTCTTTTACTGTACTGGCAGAAATTTTCATTGGGAAAATTACGGAACAATGGTACTAACCCAAAATAATTTTCATATTTATGGTGTCGAGTTTCAAAATTACGAATATAATGATAAGTACAATTGTTTTTTACAAAAATATGGTGAGCATAAGGGTCGCTTGACCGGTCAAAACTTGTACCTTTGGGTGCACTGACTTTCATCCTTAAACAAATGACTTGTACTTTGGAGATTCTTGATTTGCATCTTGAGATAGATTGACTTGCACTCTAAGATTCTTGACTGGTCAAAACTTGTAATATTGAGTGCATTGACTTTTACTTTAGAAATTTCTCACTTACAATTTGAGACAGATTAACTTGCACCCTGAAATTTTCTGACCTGTCATAAAATATGTATAATTCCCATATTTTGGGATTTACTACTTTTTTAAAGACGATGTTTTGATAATTTCAAAACAATAAATCATGAAAGTAAAAATTATTTTGAGTCAATGTAATTTTCCCATTTTCTTCTTTCATAATCAGTACCTTCCCCACTTAAAATTTGACTAAAAATCAATCATGAAGAAAAAATAACATATGGGTAAAATGTGAAATGATTACTCACCCTAAAATTAGAAGTTCTCATTTCAGTTTTGCTTAGATTCCATTGCTTTAAAGCATCTTCGGCAAACCCCTCAAACAAATCAAAAGGTGCAAAACTGCAAATGATATGAAGGGAAGAAAGTAGAAATCTCCATTTTCGAGAATTCAGTCTCCAAATATTAATTTCAGAGGTCTCTAAATTTAGAGACTCGAATTTAAATCTTTATTTCGGATAATTAAATTGAAGATAAGTTAAAGAGTTCATTCATCCTCCATTTTGGAGGAATAGAGATAGGTTAGAGATACTCTTAACAGATGTAACATCTGTCAAATGCCAAATCTTATTATAAAACATAATTTAGTTTTTGACTAATCTATTAGATTACACATTTAGAATAACAAAATACAAAAAGAGCAATATAACACCTTTTTTTTTAAGAATCTCCGGAAGTGCACTACAAATTTTGATCATATAAATTTGAAATAATACTGTAACACACAAATTTGAATCATATAATAAAGGCACAAAAAAATTGCACAACATGATAATTTTATTAATTTAAATACAAAATGAGTACAATCCTCTACTGTAATCTTTGTAATGAAAGAATGATTCTTCTTATTCAATCTCCGACATGTTTGTGATTCAACGGCTGTAAAATCTTATTGTTGAATGAATGGGTTGATGATTTCATAAATGAAGAAATCATAGCTGTAGTTTTTATCAAGAACTTGAATCAGTTGAATGGCTTCATCTCGAATGAACAGTAAATACTCTATGCAATTTGACACAAAGTGTGCACTTGCAGACAAATCAACGCAATATTTAGGTCCTTGTTGATTCTCTACAAAAGCTTGAGATAAATATTTGAAAAGAATTTTGAGTAGAGAACTTTCAAGAATGCTTGAGAGCTCTCTTCCTCTAAAAGGTCTCTTCATAATGAAAGCCTCTATTTATAATGTTGAAAGAGAGCATTCTTAATTTGAAGTTTGATTGATTTATCTTTTTAAATAAAAGTAAATTTCTATTCTATTTCCAAAAAGAAACTCAAGTTAACATAATAAAACAAATGAAAAATTAGTGAAAATGATAAATTTTGGGTGATTCGTCTTACGAAGTCTAAGCTAATTTGATTTTTAAGTTAGAGTCCACTCTTTTAAAAGTGTTAATAGGTTAGGTCATTTAGTTGACAAAATTATCCTTATTGCAATGTTACTAAATTTTAACAAGTCTTGAAACCCTCACGACATTTTGGTATACTATTTTTTTGTAACTTTTATTTTGCATCAATTTTTTTATTAATTATAGGTTCATCTCAATAAGAAATTTTAAAAAATAAAAAATTATGTTCAACAATTAAAAATTTTTATAAAATATGAAAAATAAGTCAAAATATATTTTGTGCTTTCACAATCTTTTGGTACACTAATTTTTTTGTAACTTTTATTTTCCATCTATTTTGTATTGATTATTGGTTCGTCTCGATAAGAAATTTAAAAAAACTAAAAAAATGTGAAAAATAAGTCAAAATCTACTTTATGCCCTCATGACCTTTCAGTACACCATTTTTTTGTCACTTTTTACTTTGCCTCAATTTTTATTGTTTATTGGTTCGTCTCGATAACAAATTTCAAAAAAAAAAAAAACTTATGTTCAAAAATTAAAAAAATCAAAAAACATGAAAAAAAAAGTCAAAACATAATTTATTTGAGCTTATTTTTCGTATTTAATAAATTTTTTTTTGTTATTTGTTATTTTTTTGCGTTCTTTAAAAAAAAATATGAATCAATTTCAAGTTTTGTTCTGCAAATAATTTCATCTTTTTACAATTTTTATGTCTTTAAGAGAAATTAAACAATAGAACATATAAAGTTATCTATTAGTTTGAAATGTTACCTGCATTTTTGTTCTACAAATATAAATATATAACATAATTTGTATTTTTGTTCTAACAAATAACTTTTATTTTTTTTTGAGATCTAACAGATAACTTTATCTGTTTGCTTCATTATAATATAAAATTATCAGATAATATTATTAGATAAATTAATGTTATTTGATAACATTATCAGATAGCTTTATTTGTGTTTTTGTTCTAACAGATAAAGTTAATTGTTAGAACAAAAACACATCTGATAACTTTATCTGGTAATATTATTTTGATGAAATAGCATTATTAGATAATGTTCTTTGATAATGTAATAGATAATGATATATGTGAAGGTCATACATAACTTGATCTATTTGCGATCTTCATATCTTTAAAGGAATAATATTTCTTTTCTTTTTCATTTTTATGTTTTTTATTCTAACAGATAACTTTATCTGTTTATAATATTCATGTCTTCAACGGAAATAAAATAATTATAATAGATGGTGTTGTGTGTTGGTTTAAAATGTTCTTTAACGGATAACTTTATCTTTGTTTTTATTCTTACAAATAACTTTATCTGTTTACAATTTTCATGTCTTTAACAAAAATAAAATAATTAGAATAGATAGTGTTATCTGTTACTGTTTGATTGCAGTATATAAAATTTACACTATCTTAAAATATTATCTGTTATAACATTATTTGATAACATTATCAGATAATGTTATCTGCAAAAGCCATACATAATATTATAGGTTTGAATTTAAAATTATCTATTGACCCTTCTGATTGATAACTAACAAAATTTAAAAAGAGACAAACTGTAAGATTCAATCTTTGTGTGTTCGGACAAAATTATTCCGTATACTTGTCATAGTGACAGTACTTTTTGATCATTTATTTAGTGGATGGGAAAAAAGGTTTAGATAGGATAGTTTTTCAAAGCGTTTAAAATCGTCGTATCTTGATTCTTTTCAATACATGATAAAGTTATTTGCTTTAGACTGCAGTTATCGTTGAATTATTGTCTTGTTCTTTTTTTTTCTTATTTAAATTTTTTATAAGTTTTTATTTTGCATTATTTTTTTGTTAATTGCTTTTTAGTCTCAACAAAAATTTCAGAAAAGAATAAAATTATTGTGAAAAAAACTAAAAAAATAAAAAAAGACAAAAAAATAAGCTAGAGTATGATCTATTTTTACTTAGTTCTCGCTTTTAATGAATTTGTTTTAGTTTTTAGACATAATTTTATGTTTTTTTAGATTTCATTCATCTAGACAAACCAACAAATCCTAAAAAATTAATAACAATATAACAAATACAAAAATATTGAATAAAGACAAAAACAATTCTAGACTTCATGTTTATTGAATTATTGTCTTATTATTTTTTGGCCTTTGTTTAAAATTTATTATTTTTCATCAATTTTTTATTGTTTGTTAGTTCGTCTCGATGAAAATAATCTAAAAAGTACAAAATTATGTTTAAAAATTAAAAAAAAGTTTAGAGAAGACGAAAAATAAGTCAAAACAATGTTTTGGCTTATTTTTCGTCTTTAACGATTTTGTTTTATTTTTTAACATAATTTTATATTTTTTAATTTATTTTGTCGAGATGACCCAAAAAATTCAAAAAAATATATAAAAAAACATAACAAATACAAAAAATAAAATTAGATAATTTAGGCCAAATAAAGGAGGGCATGTTGGGAACCATAATGTATGTCAAAAGGACTTTTGGCTCTAATGTACAATTAGATGGACTAATTACATTATAATTTCATTACTTTGAACTTTTGTGGCTAATAATCTCAAAAACAAACGTATTATTATTTATTTATTGACTTGAAAAAAAAAATTAAGTGGCCTGTTACTTTGAACTAGTCCAATTTTATAACCATTTAGCTAATGAATTAAGTTGACTCGTGTCCTTTTAATGTCCATTATCATATTTTTTAATGGACCAAGTCCATAAATCTTTATGGGCCCCAATATCTGTTTGAACATTTTGACAATTTTTTCTTCTACTTTCATTAAACAAGACTATTTTATTTTTATTGACTAATCGAACGACATTCAATCATGTAAAATTTTATTGTCTACAAATTACCCCACTTCAAGACTCAAACACCATGCTCACTTGCTAGCATCGAAGGTGTAAAATGCAATAATCTTTTGTTGAGAACCATACAAGAGGATAATTAATAAAAAGAGTCAAATGCAATAACCTCCACTAAAATTTTTGACAATTACAAGGATTTCTCCCGATATTTCAGAAAATATAATTACCTCATCTACTCTTGAAACTATTAAATCATTACCCTCTTGTCATAAATTTTCATTAGTTGCTGTTAGTTTTGCCCTTTGTTCACACTCACTTCTTTAATATTTTTTTCAATAATTTTTTTAGGAAAATTCAAGCTATTTTTTTCAAATTAAAAGATTAAAAGATTTTCATGAATATTTTTAAAAATTTATTTGCACTAATTCAAAGAAGTAAACAAAAAAACTAAATTGGTGCCAAATTTTTCAAAAATAAAATTCTTTCATATATAACTTTTTAAAATCTTCGCTCTAATTTCAAGATCTTGCTTATTTCTTTAAATTGGTGCAAATAATTTTTAAACATATGCACGAAAAATACTTTAATCTCTTGATCCGAAAAGCTAGCATAATTTTTCGTAATAAAAAATAATATAATATATGACAAAAAATAATTGATCCATGCTTTAAAAAGTAGAAATTTATTTATTTACACTAAATTAGGGTATTTGGATTAATTTACGAGTATCTCAATTAAAATTTAAAGAAAAATAAAATAAATTTATTTTTAGAATAAAAGTTCTCCTAATTTTTTATAATTATACTCTCATCGAACAAGCATATAATATTTTAGAATATTTAGTTTTTCAACGTTATAAATTTTTTCACGATATATTTATTATTTTTACGAAGTACTTGTTTTTAGAAAAAAAATGTTAAATATCAAAAAAAGTCCTCAAAAAAATATATTATTTTCATGGCATATTTATTATTCTCTCTCTCTCTCTCTCTCTCTCTCTCTCTCACACACACACACACACACACACACACATGGAGTATATATGGTCTTGAATTTAGCGTGGAGAAGAATGAAAGAGAAGGGAAGGGGTATTTACATGGGGGGGGGGGGGGAGGAGAAAGCCATGGAAAATGAAGGTTCACGTTGTCTGGTGTTGAAAAAGAGGAGGGAGGTTAAGTGAAGGGGGCCATGGTAGAGTGGTAGAAAGGATGGATGGACTGGTGAAGTAAAGCAAAGGGAATCTATGAGGACCCGAGGTTGAATGTTTTATTTTTATTGCTTTCGGTCTATCTAGGACTTCGTGATGTTGTGATTAATATCTAATTGTGGTTCGGTCATAATAGTTTAGAATATTGGGGCTCGATGCGGGAGTGCTAGTAACTTAAAGGGGGGTTAATGTAATTAACTAATTTTTCATTATAAAAGGATTAGGAAACCCTAATATTAATTTTAATAAAATATTGACAGTTTTTTCTAAAACTCCCTAAATCCTAGTTTTGATTGAAGAGGAAAAATGAGCTAGTAGACGGAAGATTCGTACAATGAGATCAACTAGGAAGTCGTAGAGGGTATCATGAGCTTTGCATAAAGTCTGAGAACAACTATATACGTGGAGAGTTCATGGGTCTTTTGAGCATTTTATCATTTTTCGCATTTTTATCATTTGAGTTAGAATTTCATGTTGATTTACATTGAGATATTACATAGATCGTGTTTATTTCAATGGTATGAATGTTGTTTTTGGTGTGTGGTCAAGTCATGCATGATCTATGTTATTTTTTAGCGTTTTGGACAGTTAGATTGCAGAAACGAAGGTAAAAAATAAGGCCTGTTCGATAGAATAAAATCTGAAAAATTACCTAAGCCGCTTGAGTGACCTCTTTAATTTTTTGCCAGTCTGTTCCAAATAGTAGGTTGGTTTTGGCCGAGCTCTTAATTGCTCGAGCGACCTATTGAAAAACAGAATGTTCACTTTTTATATTCGGCATGTTTCTTGCCTTCCGGTGCACTTGAGATTACTGTTTAAGTCTGAAATTGATAACTAAGGATACATATGAGCATACATAGATACCGGGTAGGGGATGACCTGTTGATCTGGTAGCTTGTGAACTCTAGTTGAAGTCTTTGTGATTCCTCAGGTGAAAGACCACAAAATAACTGGGTAAAGAGGTGGCTCGACGATCGAAGCAACCTGTGAACTCCACGATATTGTCCCGATGTGGGTAGTCCGCGATGCAAGACTGTCGAAATAATGCATGAGTCTCATATTGAGCATGATAGTGTTGAGGATACTAAGCGGTAGTTTACCTGTCGTTTAAGCATATTGTTGAGTATGAGAATGTTTTATTCAATATGTCGATGTTTCAGTATGATTTTCTACTCAAGCTCCGGCTTATGTTTTTCTTTAAGCTAACAATTTACAGATAATGATATGGAACCAAAGATTTATATTCCACTTTTGAAAATGGTTCAACATGCTTTGTAGGATTTACAGTTTTGGTAGTATTAATATGTTTAGACGTTTTAGCTTTAGGTTTCAGATATGTTTTAATTTATTTATTTGAGCATTTTGGACTTGTTTTGTTTAATTTCATGATTTAGTGATTAGAAGGATTGTTTATTTCATTATGATAATAGTTGATTGGCAAATTTAGGAGTTTATTTCTGTTTAATTGGAGATTTAATTCAGTTAATAAAGTTATGTTATATTCAAGTATTGATTTGCATTATTCATTGCTTATTTTATACCATAAAAGTTTGGAGTGTGATGGGATCAATGGTTGAAGTGATGGCCATGGTGGGTTGGGGTCAGTTGAGGTGATGAAGAAGGGAGAAAACAAGAGGGGAAAAAATGTAATATGTATAAACATTGTATACAAACCACCCCCCCCCCCCCTCCACACACACGCACACAAACAGTCAAGAGTTTTTGTTGATTTATGGATGCAAAGTTGTGTTGAGTTGAAGGTCGGTTCCCAAGGTTTTCTATAGACTTTGCCACAATTTTAACGTAATTCAAGGGTCAAAATCCGATATGATTGATACTAGTACTCCATGTAGTTTGATGATTTATTTTGAAGTAGAATATGTTGTCGAACTCCATTGTGTCGAACATTTTCATTGGAAAACAATGTGGTCATTTTGTGAGATGGCCAACGATTATCCAAATTGCAATGATTTTGGTAATCTGTTCACAAAGTTCACAATGATGTGCTCCCATTTCCTTCCCGATATAGGCAATGGTTGTAGAGTTCCTCCTTCCTTTCGGTGTTCCTCCTTAACCTATTGACATGAGAGGTAAATAGGTACATAATTGGTAATGTCATTCTTCAATCCACTCCACCTATAAGTTTGATCGATGAAATTTCTTCAACATAGATTCTTTTAGAGTCTTGAAGTCTTGGACAAAGATCTGTCTTAGATATCTTAGGCTCTTGTCAATGTGCATAGTCCATCTTGTTGAAACTTGTCCTATAGCTAACCTACATTTAATGAAATCCGATTCTTGATCCAATGTATGTACCTTTACAATCTCACTGTACAGTGTCGATGTAGCAGTCGATGCAAATAAAAAACCTCCCTCTTCCTTCTCGTTGGGTTGGAGACAAACTCTTGAATTTCTTCTAACGTCTTCCATCCTTGTACTACCAAGATGGTGATGAGTCCTCAAGATTTGCGACTGAGCACGTGTAGAGACCCAAATGTTTTTTTTATTTTATAATTGATATTAGGAGTATTATTATGGTATTGACTTACACGTATTAAATGAATTAGGACAATTCGTAATGTAATGCTAGTCTTGAAACTTGAAGTTACCATGTTAGTAATGTGAGGAGGTTAAGGGTAATTTGGTGGTTTAATTTTGGTATACATTAGTAGAAAGGATTTTAGAAACACCAAAATCCATCTCTCTCTCTCTCTCTCTCTCTCTCTCTCACACACACACACACACACACACACACACACACACTCCCAACCAAATATATTCCTCAAACTTTCATATTTATCTTGGAAACTTTAAGAATCCTTCATCCTTGAAAGATATCTCAACCTTAGTCGTGTTTATTTGTGTGGAGGAAGAGTATTCGAAGATTTCTTAACATTTGGAGTTAGGAGTTTCTAAAAGCTCAAGCCTTGCATTCCAACCTTGAGGTAGTGAAGTTTCATCTCTATTGTGTGTATATTACTTGATCTGGACTTTATTTCATACCTTGGTTGTTGTTTAGAGAATTTGGAAAGAACCCTCAAAATTTGCAAAACTCCTAGCTTGATATTTGAAATCTATTCGGATGAAATTGTGTACTATCCCAAATGTTGTAAAAATCTATTAGGATGACTTTGAAATCCATCTGGATGAAATTGTATATTTTTTCTAATATTGTGAAATCCATCCAGATGGAATTGTGCACTGTCTCAAATTTTGATACTCTCATTCCGATGACTTTTATCATCCATTCGGATGACCTTGAGCTTTGTTCCTGACTTGGGCATCTCATCCGAATGCCTTGAATCATGCATCTGAATGAGTTTGGAAATTTTTTATTTTGTCCGGTTGACCAGGAGTTTATCCATTTGGTTGATTCTTATGTTTTGATTACTTGTTCTTTATGATTGTTTGAAGTTGAATGAGACCTAATGACTAATGAAGGACAAAGCATGATAGTTACATAATATGTTATGATAAAACATAGACTGTTATGAGATGTGTGACACATGTGGACACCTAAACGATGTGAAAACCAAACTAGCCACCGTGCTAGGAGTGAATTGAACTAAACTCCTCCGGATATGCTATGAGTGAACTGAACTAGACTCCTTCAAAAAAATGCTAGGATGAATGAACTAGACTCCTTCGGAAAATGCTAGGCATGACTATTTGACACTCGATAATGATAAATTAATAAGACACTTGCATTGTGTAATGTGATAGATGATTTCATGGAAAGACAATTTGGTATTATAAGATTGTCTAGCGTACTGTTCTTCTTTATTTTGTGTTTCGCATATGATCCTATCCATGTCATATTTCGATGTTCGTATGGCATACCATCTTATCTCATATGCATACAATATTTATATAGATTTTTCTATTGGGCTGTGTAGCACAACCCTTCTTTTTTTTCAAGTACTGTCTCAGATCTTTAACATGGATTGCTTGACATGTATGGACTGGCATATTTTTTAAAGACTCATTTGATGAAATTACTTAGCATCTTTTTACTACTTTTTTTTTAGAGATATAATGTGATTTTTACTTTATTCTTTTGACTGGAAATGAACTTTTAAACTTGGAAAATGGTGTTTTATGATTTATAGGCCGAAGTGTATATTATTGTTGTAATCATATTTGGAATTAGAACTTTGCCCACTTATTACGATGAATGAAATATTTAGGGGGTTAATGGTGTATTAGTGAGGATTGTTGACTTATGAAACAATATGGTTTGTTGGATTTAACATCAATGGCGTGACAACATGTCGGCTATACGAAAATGTAAAATTTTAGTTCTCCAAGTATTTCATTCATCGTCTTTGTCTCATATTTGGCTTCTTCTGAGGAAAAATATACTCAAGACTTTTGTGCTCAATGAATACTTTAAACTTCTCACTATACAGATAATGGTGCCATGATTTGAGCGTGTGAACTACTATTGCGGGTTTCAAATCATGTGTTGGATAGTTTTTTTCATGTAACTTTAGTAGTGAGATCCATAGGTTGTGATCTCCTCATTTTCCATTAGTAGACATAGTCCTTCTTTGGATGTGTCATTAGTACACTTGTCACCCTTAAAGCTCTCTTCACTAAAAATCCCAGTATAGTATAGATACGATGAAATCTTAAAATCAATCTTTAGGATCATAATTTACAATGAGGATTTTAATCTACGATACTCATTTAAGTTATATTTTAAAAATTAGCTAAAAAACCATGTTCTAATAAACAAAGTGGTTTATTGTAGGGATCCCATGTTATTAATTCTCGATCATACATCTTATCTCAATCTTCAATTTATATTTTGATCTTTTTTTTTTAAAGTTCATGGCTACCCTCTCTCTTTCCTAATCTTGTATAATCTTTTCAAATCTTTCTCTATTATCATCCTCTTCTTTCTAAAATCTCAAAACAAATCCTAAATTTTATACAAATCCCCAAAATAGAAAATCTATCAAAATCTGATTTTTCTATAAAAAATTATGAAAAACCATATGAATGATCAAAACTACAAAATTATGTAAATATGCAAGAACTGAGGATATGTAGAATTACATAGAGATTGTACATGAATTATGATAATTTCACCATGGTAAATGAAATACTACAAGAAAAACAAACCATAACAACTGAAAAATAAAATTTATCAAGATATCAAATCCCAACCTAGAGTTGTACACTCCTTTTCAAACAACTACATAGATGATCTTTCCCTTCCCCTCTCCCACATCTTGCATCTTCCATCTTCCATCTACCCTCACCCTCTTTACTCCATCAAGCATTTTTGCCACCAATGCTATGTTCGTCGATGCATTTGGCAGTCAAGTGAGGACGAAGATAGAAGAAAAATGATGTGTGTGAGAGAGAGAGAGAGGGGTGACTTTTTCGGAATAATAGAGGCATACAAGAGAAAGAGAGGCACTGTGTTTCTTTTCTTGTCTTTTTCCTCTTTCTTTCTTTGAGTTTTACCATCTTTATCATAGCTAAAAAATACTAAGATTTCAAATTTCTATACTAGGACTCGCATGGACATGGCTATCATAAAGGGAAGTCAAGGAGCCAAAAAATCACTCTTAATATATCTGGGCTATTTGAATTTCAAAATATAAACACACAATAATGTCAAATTACTTGTAGAAATTATTAAAACTTAAGAGAGATGTTAGCATGCATCTACAAGTGATATGACCCTAACTTAATTGAATCAACGTTAAATGAATCGAAGTGAGGGTTAGCGTTGCCCCACACAAGGTGGGTAAATTGTCCAGGCTGACGAACAAAATAGCATTATGATGAAATCTGGCTTGCAACGAATGGGCTAGCCCATATCAAATTGGGCCCAATTGTGCACGTCAGCACACGAAGAGCCCAACGTAAAAGAGTTACTACATCAGTTTGGGCTCGCACGCGGATCTCAACCTAAGGAGTTCAGCGGTGGCTGCAACGGCAGTACCCTTTGTTTCCGTTCCGCTTGACGAACTTCCCCTAGGGTTTATCACGCTCTCTCGCTCACTCTCGGTTGGTGTACAATCACCATGACGAAGATGAGGAAGCTCAATCGTCCAACGGGACATCGGCTTTCTATGCTCAGGTTCGTGATCCTTTTTACGAATTCCAGTTCTTTCTCTGGATGGCTTAAACGTAAGTATGAACACAATGTACGCACACACACACATATATATAGTTAAGTATGCAGTTTTGGTTTGTTGATGTTGATTTGTTACTTCAGAACAATGGTTTCGCAATTGGTGAAGCACGAGAGGATTGAAACTACTGTTGCTAAGGTTATACTTCCAATCTTGAATGGTTGCTCTTGTGTTTTTTTGTTTGTACAGATGAATTTATTGTCATATCTATTACCATTAGTTTTAGGTGTTTCGGTTAAATTTTGAAATTTAACTTATCAAATATTGTTTAATTCTGTTGTATTCATAACTTTTGTCATCCCCTTTAATCCCAGTAAATTGTCTTTTTTGCTTTGTGTTTTTCGTCGGAGAATTGAGAATCACTTGCCTTATATCTTGGTGTATAGCTTCCTTTTTGTATTGATAGGTTTTGCGCGTTAGTTCCCATACTCACATAAAATTATTTGATTTGAGGATAAGATTTCTCTGTATACCTATCCTCTTTGCCAACTTATCAGTGGAATGCTTTCAGGATTAGTATATTGCAGCTTTGCGAATGTTGGTACCATTAGAATTTTGGACCTACCTTAATTTGTAATGTATCTTTTATGATTCTTTTAATTTTTCAGCTTAGTCCTCTTTAAACATGTTTAGGCAAAAGAAGTCCGCCGGCTTGCTGATAACATGGTACAGCTTGGAAAAGAGGTATGTTGTATGACACGATCCTGAATATTCCTTTAAGTTTATCCTTTGTGTGGACCCATAGGAAGTTAGGACTAACCTGTTTATACTGTGCAGTGAGCTTAAATTTGATGCTTATTTTTTCATGGGAAAATAATTGCTAGATCTTTAGAATTTCACATTCATGTGCAAACAAAAAAAGTTACTGCAAGAATTTTCAGCCAAGACTCAACTTGCAGAGAGGCTTTGCCTCTTTTTGTTGCGTATGGTTAATGATGGGATATTAACCGTTCAATCAAATGCTCGTTTAAATGAATTCTATTTTCAAAGCACCCCCCAAAAGTAGAGCGCATCAACCCTAGCTTAGATCCCATTTCATATTTTTTGGTATTTTTCCCTCTAGACAGCGAATTTTAAAATAGTACTTTGCTGCACAGGACTATCTCCAATGTTTGGACTTGTATTTATTCTCAAGTTTGATCTTGGATCCATTTTCATTCTTGAATTTGGTATCGACTCTTTGAGGATAATAGTGGACCCCAGCGAAGTCCCTCACATGGTTTGCCAGTGTTGTTTACCTACACTGAACTGATGAGTGCCAGGCAAGAGTCCCTAAAGGAATTTGGACCATTTATTTAGTCTTTTGTAGGCCTTTACTAGGTTCATTTTGATCATTAAAATAGTTCATTTTTTTGAAAACATTAACCACAAAAATGTCTTATACTTGACTTTTAGACTACTTGAGTTCTAGAAAACCTTAATCCTTATCGGCTTTCTTCCTCTTTTGGTCTTAATCTGGGGTTTAATTACATGGATCGGCTTTCTTCCTCTTTTGATTCTTGTTTTCCAGGGCTTTTTTATCGACTTTTTTTATTTTTTATTTTTTATTTTTTTAATT
>JABCMJ010059680.1:0-19219 GCA_014822125.1 Arbutus unedo
AGACTAGTAGTTTGCAGTGCTGCTACTATTAGTGTTGGTCGTTGCATCCTGGGAGACAGATACCAAATCATCTCGTAGCATCGTAGCGAGAGCGTATTTTGTTTTAAATATATTGTGTCAAACACAATTCTCGATCAGTAAGTGTTCGCGTTCAATATATTGGTTCACCGCTTGCTTCGTCGCTAGAATTCGATAAAAATTCAAGTAAATTTATGTTTTCATATTTTATTGTTCAATTCTATTTTATTTCCCATAATATATTTATAATAATTTAGATAACACATTGATCAATAGACATGACAGGATAGCCCAGCCTGCCCACCTTATAACAAATTCTATCTTTAGTTACAAAATTTGCATTAACCTACAACAAAGTGATTGGAGCGTTACAAAAAAGCGACCTCTCCAGCACTAGTACCCCTGCATACATAGGTGGCTTCCACTGATGTACTAGTGGTCTTATTATTTTAGACTTACGAGAGAGAGAGAGTGAGAGAGAGCACATGGATTGGTGGATGGTCTTCTTGGCATCTTTCTACGTAATATATAACCTCCTCAGAAGTAGAGAAAGTGGCAGCCATCATAGCCTGTGAAATAAGAAATAGAAAAGAGATTAGCTAGACTTGCAGGCCAGGAAGGAAAGTATTTTCCATGAATTTTGATTCCCGAAAAGGCAGATGCCTTGTGATCCATTTAAGTATTTAGAACCCACAGGCCACAATTATTGTGTATATATCATAGATTTAAAAAAAAAAAAATTTGCAAAATTCATGGTGTGTGTATATATATATATATATATATATATAACCATGAAGTTCAATGATCGAAAACTTCTCGAAGAGACAGAGTCATTAAAAATTTAAGATGCACCATCCCCCAAACCTTTTCTCAATAATTCTAGAAAAATATTGTGACATTGTCCTTGGAAAGAACTAGATCACATTCTCGAGAAATTATAGGATCGAGAGCAACAATGGTAGCCCCCTTCTTGCTAGGTTCTCCTCATTCCCTCACTCTTCTGGTAAAAAAAAAAAAGACTAGACTAATATATACATATATGATGGAATAATAGGCAAGGGATGGAGGGGAGTACTCACTTGGGTCCACAGTGACTAGCATGCCTGTGCCTCCAAAATCACAGGTGCCCCCAGCCACCTTGGTTCTTTGCCAGTAGCTATTGAAAGCATAAGAAGCGTGTGCCAATAATGTGTTGGGCTGAAAACAGGATCCATTGGGCTGAATGGAATCGCATTCACCTCCAGACGCACAAGCGTAGTTCATAGCCTCTTGAATGATTGGATCCGGCACTGTCGGCTTTGTAACGCACCACAATGCCGACTTCGGGGTTGTCTTCGGAGGTGGTGGCACCGCTGGTGGCGGATACACTACTGGCGGCTGAAACACGGGCGGGCTTGGGACGAATATGGATGGTCCGGACGGAACGCCAAAAGGTGGGCTTGGGACGATGTTGTTTGGGGGGCTGGGCTCAAAGTAATTAGGTGGGCTCAAAACAGGTTGCGTTGGGCTTGGGACATAGGCTGTTGGGCTTGGGACAAAGGTTGTAGGAGTGGGGCTTGGAACAACTTGTGGTGGATTTGGGATTGGAGATGGAATAGATTGTGGTGGGGTTGGGACTCCGCCACCACCAGGCTCTGCTGAGCCTGGTGGCGGGCTTAGGTTTGGAAGTGCTGGTGGAGAAAAGGAGGTGGAAGGTGGTGGGAGTGATGGGGTGTAACTGCCTCCTCCTCCTCCTCCTCCTGCTGATCCGCCAGAGGGTGGTGGAAATGGAATGGTTGTGGAAGGTGGAGGTTGAGAGGTAACAGGTGGATACAAACAAAATGGAGGGGGATATTCGGGTAAGGGAATGGGAGCAAGAGAATCATAAGGTGGCAAAGAGAATGGTGAACTCACACCATAGGGTTTTGTATTTGAACTATCCTCCAATGGTACAACACTATCAACAATATACAAGTGCTTTGATGCTTGAAGGATTTTCTCTGTGACTGAACCTGATCTCAAATGTCTGTGAGCACGTCTTACTAGCTGCATTGATTTTCTTGCATCTGCTTATCACAGACAATCAGCTAAAACACTCTAAACTAATAATAAAATGTCAAGTGACCAGATAATTAATGTATGATGACTTTCTTGCTTGCATATACAAGTTGGAACCAACTGATCATATTGACGTTTACTTGCATACCTACTACTGCATGCAGCAGTGCAGCTACAAGTTAATTTTCTAACTTTCACAATCAAACATCAAGATGCCTTTTAAATTGCCAATTACGCGCATTTCGACTAATCTTTAGGAGACTAATCCCACCCCATCCACTAATAGGGGCCCCAATTAAATTCAGGGCAAAACCTTATATGAATTGACTTCATAAGAGTTAATAACACATAAGAGTTTTCGAACCTAAAACCTTAGAAGGGAGCAAATGCCTAAGTCTGAGGTCTTAACCATTAGGTCAACCCCTTAGGATTAACAATATTCCTAGCTGTGCACTAATGCCCATTTTCTGCTTACAATTTCCAAAGTTCGTAGGTTGAACTTAAAGGGCAATCTGCCTCCTAGCTATGACAGAGAGCCTAACTGTGAAACACATTGACCAATAGTTAAAAAGAAAAAAGAAGCTAATAATTAGAAGCAAATAGGACAGTGGCAATTGCAAATTTATGTATTCAGGGCACATCAATGATCTAAAGTGGCTAATCACATTGACAAATGTGGTAATTTGTTGGGGTCAATAGATTTCTAGTTAAGTTGCAGTGCTAATTAAGAAGCTAATCATGAAGTAAAAGACTCTTAATTTAAGCACTTGCTAAAGCAATACAATATTATGTGCATTGCTACTATAATCAATCAGAAAAAATAACCATTTTTCCAACGGTTCAAATGTCGATTAGTCTAATCCGAAGAAATAATAGGTCCATTTAGGAATGCAAAAATGAAGGCAAACTCAGAGACAAGACCACACGTAGTGAAAAAAAAGTCAAAAGAATCTCAGAGACTCACCGAAACATGAAAGTTAGAATTTTTCTGAAAATGGAAAGAGTAGTACTAGAATAAGTAGGAATGGTGATCAATTATGTCAGGAAAAGACAGTAATTGCTAGTAAAACTTACCGCAAGGATAGAAGGAAAGAGCGGCAACACACAGGTGGAGACCCAAGATGACAATTTTCAGTTGAACAATTCTACTGCTTTCCATCTAATTTCCTGGCCAGCTGATAATTATCAGTATTCTGACAAGCAAAAAGGTAAAATTAAGACCAATTAAGAAGTTGAAGGGAAGTTGTTTCTGGTCTCAAATTCAACTAGAACCAGTGGGCGGCGGGCAGCATGCATGCATCAACGAGGGGACTCATCTATATATATCCATATATATATAATCGTATGTAGAAGAAGCAAGAGGAAAGGGAGCAATGGGGGAACATGCAAAAGGATGTTGGCGGGATAACAAAGTAGATTCTTTTGCAACTAACTTTCCACTGTCCCAGTGATAGACGTGCTCTACAGTTGGAGATGTGCAACTGAAGTAAACTTAAAGTAAAACAAAAAGATCAAAAAGCTCACTGGGAGTGATATATATGTATATTTGTATATATATGGAGAGAGAGAAAGAGAGATCAGATGGCTAAATATATTAATCCAGTTTTATAAATATGGCTTTAAGTGGTGTTAAGATCTTTCTTATTCTCGAAGCTGGGGATATATGCTTGCTTGGCCTTGTCAAAGAACTGGGGAAAAAGTTTGAGTTTTAGGACTGCCCCTTTGTTTTACTTGCTTTCCACTCAATACCCCCAATTCCTACATCACCCCACCACCAACAGAAAATAGTTTCTCTTCGCCTTCTGACCTGATTACTAGTATCGCCTTCCGCCTCCCCGCCCAGCTCTATCAACCGGTCCTTTCTTTTGCAATACTTAATAAAGTCTCTCATGCCCCACTTATTAAAGCCTCCTCTCCCGTAGAATTCGGCCTTCGGGATCAACCTGATGACTTTTATGAGGAAAGCAGCGCAGAAGAGGTTGACCTATTGCTTGTCACCTAAACTCCGCATAAAACCTCCCTCTTCCCCTTAAAATCTGATCTACGACCACCCTCAAGACCTCTATTAAGCTTTTCAACTAAACTCGTGATCAACATATAGTAGTATACTTATTGCTTAACTTTGAAAATACTTGGCCGTCAGTTAAATCATTCCATCTATTTGCTGTATATATCTCACTATATACATAAAGTAATCAGCGTCTTTTTTCAAATTTACCACGATGGTTGATGATCTCCGCATCTCGCCCTGGTCCTTTCCTATCAACTCACCCAATCCCCCCCCCCCCCCGCGGATTCATGGCACGTGCATTCATTTGATACTGCCACATTGGCTAATTAATCCTATATACCTGAGTTACTTTATAGGGTAAGATCCTGTTTTCATTGGATAAACCTTTGTGTTAAACGATCAAACGATATTATCCATACATGCATGGGTAAATTATTCAAAAAGGTCTCAGTAGTAATGTATCATTTTGGTTCCACTAAATTTAATTAACTTGATTTTAACTCTCCATTTAGTTTTCGTGCCAAGTGCAATTGATAACTTCTGTTTGCTTGTTTGCTCTCATTGACAGGAAGCAAACAATTGACCCATTTTCAAAGGCAAATTAGAAACCTCCTTTCTTCTTAGTGCCCTCTTTGTGGCATTTCGTCAAACACCTTCTCAAGTAAATCCAAATACCCACATTTACCATACATGTCTATGAGAGGGCATTTCGTCAAACACCTTCTCAACTAAATCCAAACATCCACATTTAGCATACATGCATATAAGAGCAGTGCCCAACTGAACACTCTGGGGGGAATTTGACACGAACCAAGTATCTGTGAATCCATGTCCCGGTGTCTAAATTAGGACAAGCACAAAGTATGCTCGCAAATATGGCCTGTCATGCTCAACCCCGGTCAACTGCATCAAGCAAAACATATGTAACCCCTCCTTAAAACAACTGTTTTGCACATACCCAGATATCAGAGTCCCATATTCCTCTATCTTCAAAGGTGCTTCATCAAACATCAGTCTAGCTAAGTCAACATAACCCACAAATCAAGCCCGTCCATGACACAACACTGTTTCGGTGATTTGAGTAAATTAGCAGAAACCCAGATTCACAATCACCCAATTCCTCAAATTATGTAATTGGACCGGTTAATGGCTCTAAAGAACAAAAACATGAGCTGATCATAATAAATCACAATTTGCTAAATCAAAAGAGTAAAAATTATTGCACCCAACATTAGTGCGTATAATGTATTTGTAAAAATGGGCAAATGAATACTCACTTTGGACGGCCGAAGACGAAGCTTCCCATTGAAGCTCAATGGGAACTCAACATCCCGATTGTGCCGCCGATCGGCCACCGTTGACGAATCCGGCAATGTGGGTCTGAGAAATTTCTCAAAAATTGCCATGAATAGAAACATGGAAATTAGAACGGCAGTGGCAACAAAACCAAAAGACAAATGCCTCCAATGGCCATAATCTCTCTCTGTATTTAAGGGGGGGCCCAGTTGGGACCCAGCCCCAGTGGTTACCTCCCCCCATTTTCTCTCACTATATGATCTGCACATCAGCTTTTTCTGTATCATCATGCTTGTATGGGCTCTTTACAGGATAAATAAACATCAGAAAAACGAGGAGATGGAGAAGCAATACGTCGAAAGCCTTCGACCTTCCGGTAGCAGCTGCTGGAAATCATGCAGTGTTTATGAGCCACTGAGTATTAAGGTTGCCACGTTTGAGAAGCCTCTGAGAGTTGATTACAACTACTATCATTTATCTTCTTCTTTTTAATCCTCCTTGATCTTTCAACATATTTCTAATAAATCCCATGACTTATGATTCAATAATTTAGTAAAAAAACGTTAAATGATATAGGACAGTCCCAAGGCTCTTAATCCAGCTTTTCAGCAACTCCATTTGAAAAATACAGCTTCTTATTTTTTATTTAATTCTAAAGGGCTAATTTCACTAATATCTTTTAGGTTTTCATGATATATAAATTTCTTCTGCTCCTATGAGATACGATTCTTCTGTCTTTGAGGTTTGCATTTGCATTTCACTCAAGTAAACTAATCTGTGAAATTTGTAAGATTAGCTCTCAACAATCTTATATATGTACCCCACCCTTCTTTTTCTTTCATCCCTCAATCACTAATTTGATGTAGTCATAATTAATTTTACATAATATCTTTAATAGTCGTTATTATCTCTTAAAATCTTTAAGCTTTTTACCTGGATTGAAAATTTTGGAAGAAAAGTGAGAGATTTGAAGGTGATTTTTTAATTTGGATTATATTTTTTGAAGAAATGGAGGAATGTGAAGGAAAATAGAGATGGGAATAGTACAATTATTTTTATTACATGACTTCACCTTCAAAAATAAAAATCAAATAGAAAAAAAGTGAAATAAAACAGTAAAATGCATTATAACATTCACATTAGGGGGATCAATGGCTGTGTTTTGCGTTACAGTATGCTCCATACATACTAGTTTAGAGCCCAATTTAGATCCAATCATATAAGTAATTGAAGGTGAAAAGTAAAGTACATGCTATTTATCTCTTCAAAAGTAGTTTCAGATTATCTTTTTTCTTTTGGGTTCTTTTCAACTAACACTAAACGGATAACATTAGTTGGTTCTTACTTCTACAGTTCAAGATAGTTCTTAGAAAAAAAATTTAATCAAGTACGGATCAAACAATCAACGGGATAAAAGAATCCAGGGTAGTTTTTTTTTGTCCGTGAACAGTAGTGTTTCAATTTCAACTATATAAACCTATAAAATCAAAGATTTTTGTCATTTTCCAAATCAGAAACGAAGCAAAGTTACTATGTCAGATTACTCTGTCTACACGTGTTTGAAAAATATGTACTAGTTTGTGTAACAGGAAAAAAGTGAAGAGAACAGTTGAGCCCTTCAGTCCGTGTAATGATATCACTCATTGCTCTATCTACTTCGAGCTCTGGGTACCTAAATCTGCAACCACAACCAAAGTTAGTGCCCCACTGAACAGAGTTTAACCAAGAATCATTCTGATGCCTAAGTCCGTGCTTGTAGGAGAATAAGGCGAAAAGTACCAAGCTATGGTTTAAAAGATTGTGCGTACCTCAATTCTCCAAGTACTCATACCTTGTATACACCCTTTTGACTTAAGCACCAAACCAATATTGGCATGTGCAGATCACACTCCCTAGTGATAGTGATCCATAAGTAAATTCTATTATTACGTCACCTAATCACATGATAATTTTTATCTCATAAATTACGTGCCACGATATATACATTTGTTTGCCATGTGGACTTTGGTCTGTTGTAAACGAGCTCTACTCGGCAGACTAAACAGACTCAGCCCAGACCCATGAAGCGCTCCCTTGGGCTAGGCATGAAACACTATGTGTCATGGGTCTTATACAGGCTCAATCTGGTTCCCTAAAAGTACTAATTATGTTGGGCTCAACTCGAACCCATGAAATGCTCCTTGGGCTATGAATCATTGGCTTGCTTTAAGCTTGCCCCAACCTACTAAAGATGCTGGCCTTGAACTCAGTATGGTCGTAGTCCAATACCAACTCAGTTCAACTAATTGCTTATCCCAATTTGGTCATCCACGAGAACATTGGTGGCATACCATTCACTATAGTTAGGCATTTCTCCATAGGTGGCATATCTCCATCGCACAACGTTATTCCATTAGAAATGGGGTTATGTGCACCACATATGGGCCCTACCCGTCAAATAATATAGACGATAGCTAACAGATTGATGACATTGAAACAAAGGACAAAATTTGAGGTGAACACTGTCCAAATTAAGAGTAAAAAGACTAAAATAAAATTCGACCTAAAGTCAAAAGTATATATAAGCGTTTTGCTCTTTCAAAAATATAATATTAAAAAAAATTCCACCTCATCTTTTACTTACATATTAACTGCACTAATTTATCTACCTCTTATTAATATTGACACTCATCTTTTATTCATCTTTTAATTAATATAATTTATTTTTTTCATCAGAATTAAGATAAAATAAAGTTCGATAAAGAGCTTTCGTGTTCAAATACAATGCGATGCATGTTTATACATATAACGAAGGATAACTTAAGAGTGTTTTTGGCCGGGTGAATATCACTTGAGAGATGTGGGTGAAAAGTAATTAAGAAAGAGGTCAAAAAGTTGAAAAACTCTAAGGACATAGATATGTACTTGACCTTGATGCACATGGGGTCCTAAATTAAGGGTCACACGTGTATTTAATGGCTCGGGACACATGTACCCCTAGCATTACTCTAAAAAGTTAGTGAGTGTCAAATCAAATAATTTGTACTTCTTCCGTCCTAAATTGATAGTTCATTTTCGGGATTCTAATTTTGTAGGAAAATATAATCATTACTATAAAGAATATATTTCTTTCTAAATATAATTTTGATTTGTTTGATGCGTATAGCACAAGTTTAATTTAAACAAAGAGTCAAAAAAATTTAACCAAAATTTAATTATTATTTTTAAAAATAAATTTTTATTTTAAGCGTCCTAAATTGAAATAATGAATTATGGAAATAGTAAATTTTAAGAAGGACGTGATAAAGGAAAGGTGAAAGAACAAAACTTCAGGTTTGTTAAGTGGAATTTGTACTAAACGACTTCTTCTCTTAATAATTTCTTCAGTCCTTCGGCGGCCATTCGAGCTCTACTCTAGAGGATTACACTTGCAGGCATTCTCTCTCTCTCCTTCCGACCTACTGTAGGCCTCCATCCTCCATATGTTTGATGAAAGGGTTGATGCGCTATTCTTCTTCTTCCTTCCTCGGGGACTTTAGGAGTAGTAATCCGAAGAGCCCCTTAGCTTTTGCGGTAATGATTTCGGTAGGTAATATATATATGTCTCTATTAACTCACGTCTCGTAAGTATTCCAGCCCAAAAGTACCTATCTGTGAATTTACATAAAAAATTAAAGCTCAAATCTAGTTCACCATTCCATGAACTTGAGGTTGCATATCTGATTGTCTCACTATTTGTAAGCAATGAATCGTTTGGGTCTTTTGTGCCCCAGAAATCTCAGACGGACTAGGTATACACTCAATAGTCTGTATCTCGTCAGGATTAATCGTAGTTTGGATTCTTCGACAGCCGCGGCCAACGACTGTTGTTGCAGGCTGCTAAGATCATTCTCCTCTGATGAAGGTTTCATGTCAAATTTTCATCTAGTTAGGAGTTTTTTAGACACAAAAGTCCCTAATCTTGCGAGAACTTACTGTTCTCAGACGAACAGTGGTGATTCTAGGGAGTGGACTGAAGATATTGTGTATTTAGATGAATCCGGTAGTGTCATTTATTCCGGTAAGGGCGTAAGATCAGTGGAGCCTGGGCTTGATGATCATGTAATGGTGGGTGGGTTAAAGAAGCCATTGTCAAATGCTGCTGCTGTCGCGAAAATTGTGGAAATTGCAAAGAGGTGGAAATGGGGCCCCGAGATGGAGACCCAGTTGGACAGACTTCATTTTGTGCCAAACATGACTCATATAATTCAGGCATTGAAGGTTGTCAGCGATAGTGATGCTTCATTAAGTCTGTCCCGTTGGGCAATGAGGCAATCCTGGTACTTGCCTAACGATGAGTGTTATGTTATACTTTTTGATAGGCTGAATCAGAGCAGAGATTTTGATGCAATTCAGTCGCTGTT
The DNA here is from genome assembly GCA_014822125.1 of Arbutus unedo. Classification (NCBI taxonomy): domain Eukaryota; kingdom Viridiplantae; phylum Streptophyta; class Magnoliopsida; order Ericales; family Ericaceae; genus Arbutus; species Arbutus unedo. The sequence goes on from JABCMJ010059680.1 coordinate 9,745, forward strand.
TGATGATATGATTCGCGATTCTAGTAAACATGGTATGTCCTCATCCTGCGCATACAATCGGGTCATTCAGCATTTAGCAAAAGCCGAGAAATTGGAGGTGTCATTCTATTGTTTCAAGAAGGTTCAGGAATCAGGTTCTAAGATCGATACTCAAACTTATAATTCGCTGATAACCTTGTTCTTGACCAAGGGTTTACCTTATAAGGCGTTTGAGATATACGAAAACATGGAAGAATCTGGGTGCTCATTGGATGGATCAACATACGAGTTGATGATACCGAGTTTGGCGAAATCAGGCCGCCTTGATGCTGCTTCCAAGCTTTTCCAGGAGATGAAAGAAAAGAATTTCAAGCCAAGTTTCCTTATATTTGCCTCACTTGTTGATTCAATGGGAAAAGCTGGTAGGTTGGACACCTCCATGAAGGTATACAGGGAAATGCAAGGTTTGGGGTTCAGGCCTTCTGCAACCATGTTTGTTTCTCTAATTGAGTCGTTCGCTAAGGCTGGGAAGTTGGAGACGGCTCTTAGAATATGGGACGAGATGAAGAAGGCAGGATTTAGACCAAACTATGGATTGTATACCATGATTGTTGAGTCACATGCGAAATCTGGAAAGCTCGAGATAGCTATGTCAATCTTTTCGGATATGGAGAAGGCTGGATTTCTACCCACCCCATCTACTTATTCTTGTCTCTTGGAAATGCATTCTGGTTCTGGGCAAGTAGATGCTGCCATGAAGATCTATAACTCGATGACCAATGCTGGTTTGAGACCAGGACTAAGTACTTATACTTCTCTTCTGACACTTCTAGCGAATAAAAAGCTTGTGGACGTTGCCGCAAAAATATTATTGGAAATGAAGGCCATGGGATATGCTGTTGATGTGAGTGCCAGTGATGTTTTAATGGTTTACATCAAGGATGGTTCTGTCGATCTTTCTTTGAGGTGGCTGCGTTTCATGGGCGCGTCCGGCATCAGAACGAATAATTTTATCATCAGGCAGCTCTTTGAGTCGTGCATGAAGAATTGTTTGTACGACTCGGCCAAGCCTCTCCTAGAAACTTATGTGAATTCTGCCGCAAAAGTTGACCTTATACTCTATACATCAATTCTAGCCCATCTTGTAAGATGCCAGGAAGAGCATAATGAGAGGCATTTGATGTCAATCCTTGGGGTTACGAAGCATAAGGCTCACACGTTCATGTGTGGACTCTTTATGGGCCCAGAACAGAGGAAACAACCTGTACTGACATTTGTTAGGGATTTCTTCCAGGGTATTGACTATGAGTTGGAAGAGGGTGCTGCACGGTACTTTGTGAATGTTCTTCTTAATTACCTTGTTCTTATGGGCCAGATAAACCGGGCTCGCTGCGTGTGGAAAGTTGCGTATGAGAACAAGCTTTTCCCGAAGGCCATAGTGTTTGATCAGCATATAGCTTGGTCACTTGACGTGAGAAACTTGTCTATTGGAGCAGCTCTGATAGCTGTAGTTCACACCCTCCATAGGTTTCGGAAGCGGATGTTGTACTATGGGGTTGTCCCAAGGAGGATCAAATTAGTTACTGGACCTACACTAAAGATCGTCGTTGCACAGATGCTGAGCTCAGTGGAATCACCTTTTGAGGTTAGTAAGGTTGTTTTGAGGGCCCCTGGGGATTCTGTTATGGAGTGGTTTAAGAAGCCAATTGTTCAGCAATTCCTTTTGAATGAGATTCCATCAAGGGCTGACATCCTTATGCACAAGCTTAACACACTTTTTCCTAGTTCTGCACCTGAAATTAGATCTCTGTCTCCTCCAAAACCACTTATTACCGGGAAAGCAATCTGAAAATGTTGTTTGTGAAAGCGAACTTGTAAGTTAATTTCTTATTTTGATAGTGCAAATATTTCAATGCTTTTGCTGTTTTTACTTGTTCCCATGGTGTGAAATTTGGATGATGAAATCTTTAGATGTTCATGTCCACTTGACGGGTTGTTATTTGAACTTATCTATCTTGAGTTCTCTTTTTTGGTGAAAAGTTGCTCACAAATGAACTGCTATTGTAACTCTGAGGCATTGTCACCATTATGAACAGGTTGTCCTTCTGAGCCGTTGGCTTTAGTAATTGTGTCGTGTTTTATGTAGAGTTTGAACACGAAGTTATGACCTATCTTCTTTGACATAGAGTATCATATTATTGCCTCGATCTTCTTTTCATTATACTATATAGCATGGGGTTCCAATTGTTGGCAAATAGACATGCTGGAAGGTACAGTAAATGAGGAATTTGCTTGGAGGTGCAGTGGAGGGTGAGAAGTCAGGGAAATGCACAGTCTAGAATAGGATGTAAGCCTATGCTGAGTAATGTAGTTGAGCCTTTCAGCTGAGCAAAATGGATGGAGGTGCTTGAGTATAATATGACTTGGAGTTGCTTGATTAGAATATCTCGTTTGGTAGAAGAGGGTGGTAGTTTGCTTTTTTCTTTGATAATTTTTGTATTCCCAATTTTGTTGAGCCAGATGGCTTTCTGTTAGGCTCTGCTTGTTTTGAAGTAAATTTTTTTACATTTCTAACTAGATCTGTTTCATTTATCTAAAATCGACTAAGGAGTAAATCAGTCATTTCATAACAATTTATCCATAAAAGGGGAAGTCAAAACCCAAACCACCCACACTTTCTTCTGTATACATGGCTGATTGGAAAAGAAGGGGACCAAAGCGAGGAGGAAGGAGGCTTGCCATCACAACATCTATCCAACCCCAACTACAAGTCTTCGTGCTAGCAAGTGTGATAATAAAATCAACCTTTCATTGTCTATCTCATACTTCAATTTCTTGATTAAAATCCATGCCTAGCTTGTGCTTATACTTCAATTTCTTGATTAAAGTCCATCTTTCACTTGAAGGATTCACACACTTGTTTATTGTTGTGGACGGAGTCCTATGCAATAGGATTGAGGAAAAAGCCATTTCTTTACAATGAAAGTGGCTGGTCCTCTTCGGGAAAGATAGAGCAATGGAGATATGGCTGAGGGTCTAGAAGATGCTGTACCAAACCTCAAGACTGAGAAAGCAATAGGGGATAAAGGCGATGACACCAAATAGAGATTTGGCTGAGCGTCTCAGTCCTGTGGGTAAAGCTCAAGTGCACCTTCGTCTTCCAAAACCAGTACTGGGAAGAAACGGAGTAGGGCTGCCTTGATTGAAATCATTTTCATGTAGTAATGGGAGGTTTATACGGGAATGCTGATCTTGGAAGTTTGTATTGGTTTTGCTATGGGGGTGGGGTTTGCCATTGGCCCCTTGATTGAAATCATTTTCATGTAGTAATGGGTTACAAATGGGACAAAGGCAGGTTCTGTTTTGTATGGGTTTTGTTCACTGGTTTTGTATGCTCTGTATTATATACAGCTTGTTTTGATTGTAGTGTTCACGTCATTTTTTGATAACTCAAGAGTGTCCGGGCTAATATATGCGCACCTCGACTAATATTTGGAAGACCAATTCCACTGTTTATTGACAAAAGCTCCGATTAAACTTATAACACGTACCAAATGATCTTAACAACCCATGAAACGTGGAAAATCATACATTTGTATTGCTACTTTCTTTTTAGTCGAAAGGAAATCAAATTATGATACTCCTTGTCGAAAGTTTTCCGTCGTAAACTTGAGATGCTAGAGACATTTTAGACTTTGACCAGAAAGTCTACACATGGAAAGAAATACACCTCTTTTAAATGCCAAAAGTCATTCGGAAAGGTTTAAATTTTCCATTTGGTTAAATATCTTAAGATTAGTGTTGGAAGGAATTTTTTTGGGTGATTGTACTTTATGAGATGGTATTGGAGGGTTGTCATTTATCGCATAAAGTGATGAGAATGTGATGTCTCATCCTCAAGCTTGGATCGTTCAACTACCACTTTTAGTACGAGAGGTTCTTTCCCTTTTTTATTTGCTGTGTGTGTGTGTGAGAGAGAGAGAGAGAGAGAGAGATCATGCTAGCTAGGTTCTCTCCATGAACAAAACTTTTAAACCCATTTGGCCAAAACAGACATACAACTAGCCCCAAGAAGTAGTGAAATATTTGCCCCTAACTGAACCCTTCCGTTCTCTTGCATCCTTGGGTTCATGAAATCTGCTGCCAGTAGATCAACCAGGGCCATGTAAATCAGGATTCCAGCTGCAGCAGAGTATAACATGCCTTCCACAATTAGAGCTGTAGGACTCCCTTCCTTGTACACACTCGAAACTGCGATACCTATACCAATCCCTATTGGCGCCGTGAGTGAGAAAAACAGAACCATGATCGCTGTCGATCCAGACTTGAAGTTTGCCTACACGGGAAAAAAAGAGAGTGGAATTTGATGTTCCTCAACATGGGGTAAATGAGGAAACGCCAGATGATGAAGTAACAAAGACTCAACCGAGGGGCCGAAGTGGTTTGAACCATATATATTATGTATTGTATATATATATATATATATATATATATACCATATATGGTATACCTGAGAGATGCAGCCACCAAGTCCCATACCCTCAAAAAACTGATGGAAAGACAGGGCTGCCAGCAGAGGCTTTACTGTTTCAGGATTTTGAGAGGCACCCAATGAGATTCCAATGACTATGGAATGAACCACAATTCCAATTTCCAAAACCTAAATCACAAAAACATATTATCATCCGAGATCAAGATAGACCCCAGTCCGTAGGGAAATAGAAAAGAGTTTTTTCTCGAGAACAAGAAGAATGATTTACTTGTGATATGATGCGACGACGGATAAGATCAAGTGTAGCAATTTCATGATGACGATGATGATGAGAGGGAATATTGGTGGAAGAAGAGCCATGAGCATGACCATGGGTAGCATGGGTATGAATATGAAGGTGACCTGCGTGTTCCTCGACGACAACCACGCTGCTCTCTCCGTCGACCCCATTGATCAAGGCCGGCTGATGTTGTTGAGGCGGCTTCTGCTGCTGCTTGTGATTTTTGAAGTGCAACCTCTTGTAGTAACTGGTAGCGAACGAGTCGAGCATCAAGGTGCCTATGGAAGACACCATGGCAAGGAGGCCTGTGAATGGGAAGTTCCCCCATGGATTTTGTTTAAGGCAAGGTGACGTCAAATTGTTGAAAGCATCAGGTAGTATGTGAACATAGCCTGTCGCAAGTATCACCCCAGCAGCAAAGGCCTTTACCATGAAGAATATGTCACTCTCTGGCCTTAGAACTTCAAATTTCCTTCCAAATTGTGGGAAGCTCACCCCAAGTGTACCTGCTATGAGGATTGAAGCTATTGCCACTAATTTGTACTTGAGGGACTCACTTCTGTTGCTATGTTGTTGTTTCTGAGGTTGGATATCACAAGTGCAGTTCCCCCGTACCACAGTTGGTGCTAGTACAAGAATTGCTAGAATGATGAGGAGAGAGAGAAAGAACGAGAGAGAGATTGAATGATGATATTTCATATTCTGAGGAGGAGGAGGAGGAGGAGGAGAGAAAATCTACTTGGGTGCAGGGGAAGGATGTTGTTCATCCTTATATATATAGGTGTGTATAGAGAGAGAGAGAGAGAGAGAGAGTGATGAGTGCCATTGTATGAACCACTTGGGGTGGGATACAGAAATTGCCAATTAATAAGTCGGTTTGTCTTTGTTATGCCGTACCCAAAAATATTAATTAAAATGGAACTCGAACCCAATAGCTATTCATGCACAATAATAGCTAGTCTGAAACATCATATTTCATCTCCAACTCACTTTTCATTGGGCTAATTATTTTACTTTGATTTTTCTTGCCTAGTTACATTTGACTACTTTAGAGAAGTTAGACAAATTGAATAAATAATTTGAGATTATTTTACGTCACTCTACAAGTATAAGTCCAACATTGATATATAAAATGAATAGCTAAAATAAAGAGTTTGGTTGAATTACATAGAAAAATAAATAAATAGTAAAAATATAAATTATCATTTTTTTCTGTACTTTTAGCTAGATAATTAGGTTGAAGATGCTCTAATACTAGTAGAATAGAGCCAAATTTATAGGTGGATCAACAGGACTAATTAGTTGGGTTTTGTAAACTTAAATTGATTTATAAATTAGCTCGAAAAGAAAAAAATTATTTTGGTTGTTTTATTATTAGAAATGATGAAAATAACTAAAGTATAATTTGGGATTTCAAGACAGAAAAACTTAGGATTTCTATTCCATTCTCTCTCTCTTTTGTAGTAGTATAAAATAATATTCGAATATATCAAATATCATTTGGGGTTACCAATCATTTCGATATTATTTAAAAATGAATGTAAATCACCGATTCGCATAGAGAACGCTTAGCAAAAGTTATATACGTGGTATACTCTGTATCAACCGATCATCATAATTTTATCAACACACTAATATGAGTGTGTTTGAGATTCAACGATAAAAAAGAAACATGTAAAATAGATAAGAAGAGTAAACATGCAATTTCATAAAAAAATTATTTCTTCATCGTGTTCTTTATGAGATCTCCTGACCTCACTCTTGATTCCCCCAAGCTCAAGATAACCCTAAAAGTAATATAAGGGTTTCTATTTATACTCTCCTTTCTCTCAAAACACATAAAACATATATAAATTCAAAGTCTGAAACACGTGTACATATTTAAACGGAACAAACCTGTAATCAAACAAAACACTATTAAAATCGTCCGAACAAGTGATGAGGAATGTCTAGTTGAGAGTTTCTATGCATGGCTGCAAAAAGACACCAAGAGATTGAACTAGTGACGTCGAGACGCTTAGTAAGGAAGAAGCTAGCCTGGGTAGATGGTGATGTTAGCATCTGATCTGATGATGAATGGTTGAGAAAGAAGACAACTTTTTAGTACATAATTAAATCAGTAAGTCTTGAAACTCAGACTTTAGAGGCACAGATGTTTTCAGAATCGTTGATGCACGTGGGACCTTTAATACACAGAGAGCTCCACATCTATACTCTAATTAAATTGAAGCATCAAAAGTAGTAGTAATTAAGGGAGGTTGATGTGGTCGATGTAGGAGTGTTTCATTTGAACAGATACAAAGTAATTGCAATTATATATTACTAATTTGTTTTCATGGCGATAATATGTCGACACCCCATCTCCTAATGTCGTTATTATGTATGGTTCTTCTTTATAATCATTCTATTTAATTAATCCAATGTCCTCACTCACTGTTTTTAATACCTCTTCCTCCTCCTTTCTTTTGGTTTTTATTATTATAGTACCCATTTGCTTGCTTTTCCCCCTACTTTTTATTATTATATTTTATTATATTATAACTCAATTGCATGGAATTTGGCCTTTGGTACATAACATAACATGTCATGTCATTCTTCTTGTCCGAGATTCTCTACTCCACTAACACATTACTAACTTTGCAACTCACAGTAAATCTTTTTGAGATATGTTTATGATGGTAGGTTTGACCGAGTAAGAGAATTCGTAAAAATTATAAAGAGAAACCAACTGTAGAGATAAATAATGAGTCGAATTGAGTTGGTATTAGGGTGGGATTAAGACTGAGTTTGAAACTGACATCTTTAACAGGTTGTGTAGAGCTCAGATTAAGTCCATGACTCATAGTTCTCCCTACACAGCTAGAGGGACATTTTATGGGTCCGAGCCAATACCAAAACCTATATGACCGAGCCGGATTTGTATGAAGCAGACCAAATCTTACCTGACAGATAGGTGCATAAACTCTAACACGTGATGTGTGAGTTGAAATTCACTATGTGATTAGCTGATATTGTAACAAAATTAAGTTACGAGTCACTATTATCAAATAGTGTGCTTACCACATGCCAATCTAGACTTAGTACTCAAACCCAAGACGTGCACCTAGAGAAGTTAGATACTTTTTAAATCCTAACTTAGTACTTTCTTTTTCCTTTTCCTTCAAGTACTAATTTCGGCATCAGAATGCTTTCTGGCCAAACTCTGGTCGGGTGAATACTAACTTTTAATTATGGTTACAGATCTAGATATCCAGAGTTCGAAACAAACGGAATCGTAAGTGAGATCGTTATATGGACTAAAAGGCTCCACATCAGCAGTGATTCTTGATAAAGATAAATACGACCCTAGATAAAAACTAGATAATACTTTCCCGAATAGTTGGTTTAGAGTGAAGCTTCATTTCTAGGTGTACTAGTCTTTCTTATGGTTAGATCTAAAAACAAGACCTTAAAAAAGCATATAAAAGAATGTTGTTATAAGTGTCTTATTAAATCTACTTTCGTAATAATTAAACTTGTCGACGAACTCGAAATCAGATGATAATATCTCAAACGGGATCATTAAACTAAGGTTTTAAGCTGAGTCAATTCCTGCGAAATAAAATAAATTTATAATCTATAATCTATATCTCAAACGAGATCACCTTTCACAAATTTTAATTGCTATAATCTATAACCAAATTGGGCCAGGGCTCCCACTATCACTACATATAAAGTTTGGGCCCCGTGTCGGGGATAAATGGGCTACCAGCCCAGATGGGTGATTGTCTCGGCTCCCACCATATTTACGCTGCAACTGGGAAGAAGTCTGGCACCGGAAAACTACAGTGCTGCTCTTCATCCCCATCTCTGGATAGACCTACGGATCAGATCTTAGACCAAATCAGATCAGATCAGATCACAAGGTACCTTTCTGATATGAATCTGTTGAATTTCCTTGGCTTAGTCTTAGTGTTTGTGTTTGAATTCCTATATTTATACATCTAAGGCTATATGTATTTATAAGTGGCATTTTTTGGTTGTAACGAGATGAGCTAATTTCAGTGTAGAGCAGATGGATTCTTCGTCGACAATGCTTTACAACCAGCTCAAGGTTTGTCAATTGTTTGATTAATTCCATATAGACGCAATATAACTTATACGACCTCAATAATTGTCTCAGCTCAAGGTGTGTTACTTTTATGTTTATTAGACATCGCAGCCTTTTTTCTTGATAGCCGGACCCAATGTGATTGAGTCGGAGGAACATATTATGCGGATGGCTAACCACATTAAGGCTATCACTTCCAAGTATTCTCTCCCTTCCCTTCCCCTTCCACACCCCCCAAATCTTCCCCCCCCCCCAACTTACACTAACAGAGAATTTCACTTTTACTGTTTTAGACTTGGGCTTCAGCTGGTTTTCAAGTCAAGCTTTGACAAAGCCAATCGAACGTCTTCCAAATCATTTCGTGGTCCTGGCCTTGTTGAAGGCTTGAAGGTATTACCTGATAGCTCCTTTGTCTAGTGCAGTGTCATCCCAAGCTTGCTTTGGACTTACTATCTTACACATGCATTTGCCTCTTGCACACACAAACACACACTTGATAGCTCCTTCGTCTAGTGCAATTTGAGTGGCCATTTAGAAATGACTTCTTAGTTTCTTGCCATTTGGATGTGCAACACAATCAAATGGTCCTTTGGGAGTCAGCATAGCATCCCAAGGTATAGCATTCCAAGCTATT